>BGPR01003719.1:53242-65103 GCA_013235015.1 Araneus ventricosus
GTTATTGTGCTTTAATTGCGATTTTATTTTACGATTTGTACCTCTATATATATATTAACAAAAGAAATCACATAAAACTATTTTAGAAAAAGAACAAACCAACAAAAACAGAACGCCAACCTTTCGGGACGCGTCGACAGCAGGAAAATCCCGTACGGGAGTGGAAATAATTATGTTCGGTGCTTTCTAACACAAACTTTAGCAAGAATGCTGAAAAAAGTTTGTTTCCCCTGAACACCGAAATATCAAAAAATAAGTTCATGTCTATCGAAAGAAAACTCAAATCAAATGAAATAAAAGAAATATAAGACAGAAAACCAAATGTTGAAAGCATTATTATAAAACAAATTGAAAAATAAATAAGATCTCAGTACTCACTCTACTCAGTACTGAGTACTGAGATGTTTTGCATAATTCGTTGTACTTAATGATATTCAACTTTATAAAAAAATTTTATTCTTGATTTTCGTTATACAGAAAAAATAAGTGAAAGCAAATAGTCCTAGGAAATTCGTCAAGAGACTTTTACTTAAGAGTTGATTATTATATTAATTTAATTCAAAACTCAATGTCTCCAATTTTGCATAGAATACTAAAATAAAACAAAAAAATCCAGCAATTAAAATAATAAATGATAGTGGCGTGCGGCTACTAGAGCACTAAAATTTTAAGTACACATAATAAGAACAATTTTATGCCTACAACTTTTACAAATACAAACATTTAATAATATTAGAAACCTGCGCTCATAAATATGTAATCATTTTTTTAAAAAAGTCACTTGTAATTTCATAATTAAAGCCTGACATGGCTGTGTAAAGTTCAACCTGAAGGTTGAGGGTTCTATCCTCAGTGTTTTTTTCTCTTTATCAGAATTATTCAGAAACTGGTAGACCGATGGACACATGAACAACGTATTGCTAGCTGCGATCGGGCTGTCAGAGGTTTCCCTCAAAGAGCAATGCAAATGTGGGCTAATTACCCCTGAAAGTTTCCCAGCAAGGCAACCTACCGTTATATACTGGAGTTAAAGTCAGACTTCTGCCTAGAGAGTAAAGTTCTCCATGGTCTCTATGACCAACTGCAGCTGTTACATTTCCCCTTTATAATAATTCCTTGACTCATGTACCTTGAATAGTCATTCTAGACAAAATGGAAATAGTCACAACTGTACTACATTTTCAAAAGAAAATTCGTAGCACTTACTTAATGATTTAAAAGAATGCCAAAAATTATGAAGTTTTCTCCAAAAAATGAATTTAATCAAGATTTTATACATTTGAAATCAAAAATAACAATAGGTTTTTTTTTCTAAAGACAGGAGTAAATAAGGTTAACTAAAACAAAACTATTTCTGTATAAAATAATATTAAACCGAACCAGACGTTAAATCTGATTCCAAAAACCTTTCTTTTAGATTCTAATTGCATTTTTTTTTCTTTTTTTTTTTTGTATTATACTCAATTGGTCGTTTTCAATTCTTATCGAAGTCTTCATTTTAACTAATTCACTTTACTTAATTGCCAAACTCTTTAAGAAATTCGGCTGCCTTAACACTTTTCTTCGCTTAATTACTTTCATACATCTCATCGCTTCTTCAGCTAAACAAACAAGAATCGTTTAAAGCCATCTGAAGTCGTTTACCCACAGTATCGATTTTTCAATAATTTTAAACGTTAGCATGAGGTAAAATGTCCATATTGTTCCAAATTAATCAATGGCGCTTTTTGTTTCGTCTTCACCTCGATTCCGAAAGTCGGTACATTTTTATCAAGGACAAGAGAAGGACAAAGCAAACAGCAATTTTGAAAGTAAACATTATTGAACGACTCCAGATGAAATGAATATCCTCTTCCAGCGCAAAAGTGATCGAATATTATTTACTCACGTTTCGCTTTTACTTGAGGACGGACATGTCGCGCCATCTGTTGGTAAAGATTTTAACATTCAGTACTTCAGAAAGTGCATTTGAATTGAATTTGTTCTGCATTCATTTGAGTTTAGGAATTCAATTAAAAGAGTTTATTTTTTCATTTCAGTAATAAAATCTTTTTTTGCTAGGCCAAAGACATTCCATGTTTCTTCATTACTAAAATTTAATCAAATCAATTGGGGTTTTTTTGTCAGCAAAATTTTCCCGCCATGGATGCTAAATTATATACAGTAGAATTTCGATTCTGAGAGCTTCTTGCAACGGAGGTGTCTGTTAAACGAGGTGATACCAGAAAATATAACTTCGTTTTTCATGTTTTAATATAAGCGAATTTTTCAGAAAAAAATGTCAGTGGGTCACTGGAGCCGATTTTCGAGGATTTCCACGAAGCGAAGGCTTGTAAAACATGGGCGCCCATGCCCGGGGGCAAGATCCAAGGTGGGGCCGCGGCCCCCTCCCCCTAGCTCTCAGAGAAAGGAAAAAATATAGTGTAGTCATGTGTTTTTCTTTCAAAAAAATGATTTAAAAGTCGAAAAAGCATTAATGTTCAGGAAGGTCTAAAACGTAAAATGCGAGTAGAAATTTTTAATTTGGAGGACAAATATTTGTTTTGTTCTCCGCGGAAAAGAGCGAAAAACCCTGGTTTCGAGGACAAAGTGATTGACTTGTTCGGCAAGAAGTAAAGAAATTTAGTTTGCTTTTTCAGAAAAATATTAGTGTCAAATCCATAAACTAACCTACGCATAATAATTTACCTTACAGTTTGCTTTTTATATCAATACCAGTGTAAAATCTCATGAGGTGTACATCTTTAGTTTGTTTTCTGTATTAAAGTATAAGGACTTTGCTCCTGCATTTGTGTTGCTAAATATTCACTAGTCTCAATACAGTAGTTAAAATCACGTGTCATTCTTTTTAATAGAGTATGAGTACCGTGGCCTAGTATTTTAGTAACAGGACAAAGTTTTCAACAGTGTCGGAACTGGAACTTACTTTTCTATGGCTACTTACAAATCGCCATTCGTCTTCCAAAATATTAAAAATACTCCATATCCCCAGGTCTAGCCCGCCCCCCTACAAACTATCATATGGGCGCCCTTGTTGTAAAATTTCGTCATCGGAGATGATTTTTTATAACTCAAGAAGTTATTTAGAGAAAATACGAATTCAGTTCAATTCTTAAGCATTTCAAGAGCGATGTGAGCAAATTCAATTCATTTTTATGAAAAAATGGCACTGCAAATGGTCAGAAAGTTTGCGTTTATGAGCGGTAGAAATCATGAGAACATTCTTAAAGAACTAGAAGATTTGCGCCCGTCTAAGACGGGCTTTTAGCCCGCCGACAATATCTCAGATCTCATTGTCAGAAATTCACTAAGAAAAGTTGCAGTAGAAAATGTCATTCACATTGGCGGAGTGCTTCAGATATGAAAAAAATATAATAAGAAAAGGAAACAGATGAAGTCAGCATATTTATGCATAGTAAAGCTGTCTGAATATTTTGACGCCATAACAGAAATCTCATTCGTTCCATTTGATAATGACGCAGACCCAGTGGCGAATCCAGGGGGGGATTATCGGGATGCAGAAAGCTTACCAGCAGAAAGCTTACCCCAAAAAGCAGTTCTGCTTTTAGAGAATGCCCCTCCACATCCAGATGAAAAATTGCTAGCGTTTTATGACGGATTGATTACAGGTAAATTTCTCCCACCAATCTCACAGCAGCAATACAGCCTGTGGGTCAAGGTGTAATTTCAGCAATAAAACGGCATTACAGATCTGAACTTTTGAAAAATTTAATTCGTGAAGATTACCAAATTTTTGGAAGCAATATTCGTTATTGGTTGCAGTATATGGAATATCAGCAGCAAAGGTGAAATCGTCTACGTTTTCACGATCGTGGAGAAAGATCGTACCGCTTGATGAACAATCTTCTTCAGATATTCAAGAAGAGTATGATAAAGGTTTTTGAACAAAGAAAAGAATTCGAAGGTTTCGAAAATCTTGATGAAGAAAATTTAGAAAATTGGTTTCAAAATGATGCATGTTGGCCTGGCTTCCGGTATTTGACAGATGAAGACATCGTTACTAATTGTGTTGTTATATCTAATACTGATGGTAGTACTGATGCAGAAGATGTACTAAATGAGGGATATACAGTTTCTCATTCTGCTGCTCTACAATCTGTGGAAACTTTGTTAGATTATATGGTACAAAGAGGATTTGATTACGGTGACATTACTGCGGTTCGTAAAATATGTGTCGATATACGACAAGAGATGAACAAATAGCAGAAGCAAAGACGCATTACAGATTTTTTTAAGCAGTAAATGTTAAAAGGAAAATTCCTCGTTTTATGTTATACAGCATGAAAATGTAAGTAATTCTCATATTTTTGTACTGATGTTGTTGATTTTTTCTTTAATTAATAAAAAGGAGTTTTCGGATTATCCGTGTTTTTTTATTGTCCATGCGACTTCTCCCGGTGATTAACCCGGATAATCGGGAGTACACTGTATATATATATATATATATATAACACCTCAACTACATATATATAACATCTCAGTTTTAGGTCCGTAAAATTATTTCTAATATTTGGTATTTCATTCAAATTCTTGGTCTATCATAATGTTTGGGATAAAGAACAGTGTTTTTAGCTTTATGCCAGCACTGTTCGCAGAAAACATTAGGATTTCTCTAATTTTTTAGCGGTTCGTATAGATTTTACTTACCCTGATGAGCATCTATACGCTTTTACCGATTAACTACAGTCTTTCTATTTAATTTCAACATTGATTGATTTTGATGACATTGGTATATATATATAGGGTTAAGTACGATTCTTTCTTCTAACTTTTTTCAGTTTTAGGGTTGGTTACCCTTTCTGTTTTATCAACAATAACAACTGGGAGGGTTTGTACAACAAAGCAGATTTAACCGGCTATTAGCACATCCAAAGCTGTGCAATCAATTTCATTGTTGAAAACTCCAAATTTTTGCTTTGTCTTTTTTCAATAGTTTTTGAATATATCCGAGTCACTTTACATGTTCTAATTCTCCATATATCCTTAGTATATATTTAGTATTTTTATTTATTGGGATTATATGATTTAGTATTTTTATTTCTTATAAAATATTTTATAGTCTGTATAATTAAAAAATGTAAACTATTGCATTGCATTATAGATATTTCTGATAATTTTCATTTTGGATATTAAGATATGATTTTTATATATGGCTGATGTAAGATAATCCGTAATTTAATGTTTATTTTTTTCTGAAAAGGTTGATGGGATTAAAAAATTTTTTACATGTATTTTTGAAAATTATTCAGCGAGCAGACTATATACGCTAGTTAAATCACAGTAGACGGCTGCTTTTAAACTCTGTATCGGTTCATTTTCGAATTGCCACTGTGGGGCTCCCACGTTCGGGCTGAGACAAATGAAATTTGGTATGTGGACTTGTCGCACCTTTTCCAATATCTGTATCAGTTTTTGTATTCAGTCGTTGGAAATGAAAATATACAGTGACGAATCCAGGCGGTGGCTATCTGGCTGCAGCCACCCCCCACCCCACCCGAGACAAACCAGAATTCTTGATTTTATTTAAAATCACTACAACTGTTTGTTCTTAATTTCCCTTTTTAAAAAATAATGAAAACGTGACAACATTGCTTTCCGGCTTGACTGGCTCGAAAATTTTCCCACTTTTCTAGTCATTCCACTTGTAGTTGTAGCGTTGACGCGGCCGAAAACATTTTTTGTCTAGTTATTTCATTGTATTTTTTATTAAATTATCGAAAGTATTGTACTTTTCTTTATGATTCTTATTAAAGTCTGAGTGAGTAAAGTCTCTAAGGATAAAGTGTTTTGGTTTGCATAAGCCATGAGGTTGGACATTCGTCACGACGGCACAAAATTTTTATGACCTCAGCCTTCCCCCCCCCCGACCTGAATTCTGGATTCATCAATGAGGACACACGAAATCCAAACTCGGTTTTTTTTCACTCTACTATTGTAACGTTCGTGGCCCTTTTTAGTGTTAGTTCTTTTGAAAATGGATTACCGATACTCCATGATGAAAAACAAAACAACAGTTTATTTGGACGCAATCATAGAAGAAAGGACACACAGTACATACGGATAGAACGGTACGTTGAAAATAAACGTTGAAACCCTTCGCGGTTAAGTTAGGTTAGGTTATATTAACGTCCCGTTTTGAAGCAGCACGAAACTCTTCGCGGTCAGCAACATAAAGGAAAACACTAATATTGTGACACTTCGTGGTCATCAACAGCACGTCAATGTTGCAATCATTGAGTGTTTGAATAAACCTAGTTAACACTTTCTGGTACGGTGGTGCCAAATGGAATGTGCCAATTCCTGGAATAATCTGCTTTCACGTGTACTTCTGCTATTAATTGAAGCCGAAGTGGCTTAGTGGTAAGGTCGGATTCCAGGTGCGAAACCCTATTCAACCGCTGATCCCCCTTTTGTATGGACCTAAATCTGACGTCATGGGTCAAACACCCTCAACGTGGTGCGGAAGTTTGGAGAGGGGCATGCCAGCTGAAGTGTTATGCTCGTCAGCTGACAGCGGTTCAAAATTACGAAGTCAATCCCAAAAATTACCCTCCGTGTTGCTTCATGAAGGGAAGTTAATATAACTAAATTAAACTGCTTTAAATTTGGGTTGGAGGGGATGAAATATATTTCGAAATATCTTAACATGATCCAAAGTGGAGACAATTTATGTCCGCGGATACACTTCAAATGCTTCGTACTAATTTAAGTTCTTGATTCTTTGCGTTTCTTGCAGGAGGGAACAATGCATGCCATCACTGCACATGCGCAGTTCCCATTTGTTATGTGAACTGCGCATGTGCAGTGATGGGGTAATTTGAGTCATTTTATGCCCTTTATATTGACTCTATTACATCAAAAAATGGTGATGTCTAAATTCAGTGTTCGGTGTATATGAACCTAATTAAATATACTCCGAATAATCTTATCATTATCGCAAATTGAACCAAAAACATATAGAAAAGGTCTGTGTTTCACTCACGCAAAGTTTGAAATTTTCTAGTTAAATATAGTCCAAATATTTTTAACATCATTAAAAATTGCATCAAAAACAAACGGAAAAGTATGTGTTTCACCCGTTGAATCTTTTATTTAACCTATTTAACATATACAAAATCTTAACATCATCGAAAATTGCATCAAAAACAAGTGGAAGAAATCTAGGTTCCAACTCTTCAATGTTTGAATTAACTTAATCCCCTCCCCCCAATACATCGCTTGTCTGTAGAAGGCTATAGAAATAATATTTCACTACCGCTTTTCCTCTCAAACTGTCTTTTCTTGCATGTCTTGTGCTTTTCGTCAATATTCATAACGTCTAACATGGTCTGATAATATCAAAAGCAAACGGAGTTCTCTGTGTGTGGATAAACAAAAAAGAAATTACTTATTCGAAAGACCGAACAAAAACAGTAGGCAATAAAATAAATCCTAAGAACTGGAATTCTAAGTAAACAAATAAATATACTCTTCCGGAATAGCAACAATAGTCTTCGGAATCATCCGCCATTTCAAAAGCCAGAAATAGGTGACCTCAATAAAAATATTCCAGGATTGTAATGCTATGGGGGCTTTAAATCTTAACGCAGGCCTTATTTATTTTCTTTCAAAATATTTATGTATTTTGAATGGGATTAGATGCTTCTGAAGAATCCTTCGAGTCTAGTTTATTTTAAAATCTCTAATAATTGTCCTTATTTGATGGATGGTTATACTTTTATTCAATGATAGTGTTTCTACAGAAACGTTTCTTGTAATAAATATATTTTTCAAAGAGAAATTTCATGAACCCTTGTGTTTCAAATGATTTAAGGCTATTTCTATAACACTCTTTAATGCTTTTACGCATAATCACATAAATATATTTTATGTGTGGATATTAAGCATAAATTGGCACTAAATTTGATTACCATTAGAACCAAGTATTCAAGAAGTGAGTTTCTTATAAAAACTCTTAATATAAATACAGGATGTCCCCAAAAATGTATATACACTTTACACATAATATGCTTCAAAATTTCATAATTGAAAACATCAAAAAAAGTACAGAACTTCCTAGCTATTTACTTTTATAATTGTTCTTAATTAAAACAATATTTTTTTTACTTTACTATTACGATTTTTGAACATTTAATCTATAAATTTCATATAAGCAAATGTATTAATATGTCTCCTCCCTTTTTAGAATAGAGGAAAGGTTAATTTATTTTTTATCAAAATGAAAAAATATTTATTTAAAATATTTTGCATCAGAAGTCACAACATTTGCTCGTGTCAGGCAAAAAAAGAATTCAACGATGAACGAAATATGGTTGTTATGATGCATTGCAATCATCAAGCAAATTTTGAGTTTCAAGATAAGAACTGAACCGCTCTTCAGAATAGGCATTCTGCATGGGTTGAAACAAATGGTTATCAGAAGGAGCAGCATCTGGTGATTGCAGCGGGAGAGTCAATCCCATAGAAATGCTTTGAATTGTCATGCAATGTGTGGCTGAAACAAACTTTGTGTAAGGAAACAACCTTTTCTTGTCTTTTAGCATATTCTGGACATTTCTGCTTCAATTTTTCTTTGAAATTGATTGAATGAATGTATTGTGAGGGTCAACGTTACCATTAATTGTCACGGCTTAAAACGATATTAAAGCCCAATCCAATCAATTAAAGCACTTCATTTTTTTCGACTGTTAAGGCACTTTACCTAACATTTTTCCCACAGTTTAAGTATCAATTTCAGCTTTTAAAAAATAAATGCATTAAATATATTTTAGTTTTAAAACTTTGGATTCAAATTCAACATAATCGATTTTCTAACAGATTTAAAAAAGAGTTTTAAACCATTGCATTTTAACTTAAATAATGCTTGGCATTTCACAGAATTTTTGAAAACTAAATCGAACTCAATATTAATTCTAATAAGATAGCGACTTTTCAACTCTAGAATTCGAATAATGTTTTAAGATGAATTATTATCATTCATTAAATTCTGGCCCAGATTCTCCTAAAAATGGGAAAATAAGATCATTTAATGCATTTTAGAACACAGTTTTCACATTTTAAAAGATAAAATATTCTTGTAAGTAGATTATCTTCTCTGAAAAAGACGAGCAAGATATAAAAACGCTTTAAAAGTTAGCTAGGTAATATTTCGAATTTAAATTTAATCCAATTTGGAGGCTAATCATCTTTTATCGAATTGCCGCTCAAGGATTCCAAATTTTTCTGATATAAGACTCTTCTTTTGGAACTAATTGCTTTATTAGGGATAGTATTTAACAAATTCTAAAGCATTTAGTAACAAACTGCAAATTCCAAAAAAACGCTTCAACAAAAAAATTACAGACGAAAAAAAAATGGCGCGATTCTTTATTCTTTTAAACTGACAGGAGAGAATTCTTTTTAAACGTTACAGAAAGGGGGAAGGGGGAATTTGCAAAAATTTCTCCATATTGACGATACAATTTCTGCTATGACAAATGCTGGTGTTGGACCTTTCGACGTTAAATATTTTTACAAAAAGTTGAATATGAAAAAAGTGCACAATGCTCCGTCATAAAAGGAACAAAAGATTTCTTCAGGATTGAAGTAGGAAAAAAAGCACCAAAAGGAAATAAAACAGGTCAAAGCCATCTCTAGAATAGAAAAGTTAATTAAGTTATGTTTATTTTTTACCAGCTGGTTGAAAACTGCAAGAAAAATAATAATAATAGTCGTTTGCAAATTAACAAATCTTTATGATGGCTCTTCATATAGCCTAACCGTTCATTTTTTTTATTTATTCCCCTTTTTGCATTTTTTTATTTCTATCTTTATTTTCTTTTTTCTTCATTCCTTTTATTTCTCTCTTCTTTATTTTCAACTTTATTACACATTTCTAAGCTTTATAGAAAGGTATGATGGCCCCATTTCTTTTGTAGAAGAGACAGCATTAGTCAAAGTTTTTTTAGGATGAAATGTTATTATGCTTTTAATCTAACCATAACGTCCATCAAATTACTTTCTGCAGAAAATACATTAAATTATGTACCATGTGCTTTAAGAAATAATGGTCATTAAATTGGTTTTTATTATTTCCTATTATGAGAAAGCCGTTTTAATTCTTAATATCAACTTTTAAAAAGCAAAGCATTATTTCTCTCAATTTATTACGTAGATATTAAAAAACTTGTAACATTTATCGCAATACAGAGAAAAAAGGAATAAAATTTAAAAAGGTTTTAATAGTCCTAACATAAAACTTAAAGAATTACAGCAAAGTTACAGTTTATGGTTAATTGTCGAATAAATTTATATCATAAATAAATGAAATAATTTACAAACACAAGTTGATTCAGTACTGTGCAATTAATTGCAAACTAGCTGATATAACCAGCTTTGCTCGGGATAAAAATACTTTCACGTCTGATAGTTGTAATATAAAAATTGCTTTTATATAAAATATTATAATAAACAAAATCCTTCTATCATCTGATTAATTGAAAATATCTAGTGCAGCCACACAGATTTCAAAAACCTCTGACAGCTCATTTTCTCCATAAGTAATTAATACTTTTTAAAGAAAGACATGAAATTTAATTAAAGTTTGTGGCGTTTCAGTTTTATTTATATAGATTAGCATTCCATAGAATTAGAATGCAAAATCTTCACAAGCACGTTTCTGCTTCCAACCCTAGATAAGTAGTATCTGCAGACCATATTTTAGAATAAGAATTTTGCTAAACCTGCAACTAGGTGAGACATCAACGTTATTAGCAGAAACTGTAAGAAACATTTTTTGTTCGACCTTAATAAATGATGTCAACTACGACTGAAAAAATGCAGTGACCACCTTTCAAAATAATAAGTAATTAAGTGTTGTTAAATTTTCTTGGAAATACAAATTCATTCCTACAGCGATACAAATATGGCAGAGAAAAGACTCTTTGTCTATTTCCTAGGCACACTTTCATATTTTGTCTCCATAAATATATAAGAAATTGCCGGCACATTTCCCCACGAGTTCGTGCACTCTAAAATCAATTTATTGGTGCATTTAGGGGATTAAATAATTCTTTTCCTCAAAAGCATCTATTCCTGCCTGTTTGATGAATTTTAAGTTAACATCATCTTCTAGTATACAGTATAATGGAAACTGGTTTTTCCGAATGATTGCTCCTCAAATGTTATATAAATTAGTGCAATTATCATGAAAAATTAAGTGAAGGTGGAACGTTGATCCGTATTATGGAAGTATTATTTCATGCCTTTGACTCTGAAAGCACCAAAGATCCTAACCCTAAAAACATAATGCGTATGCGAAAGCCTCAATTTCCCCTTTTTCATGAAGCTTTTTTATAATTTGCAAATAATATAATATCCAATTCATAATTTAAAACTGTGTGAGAAGCAACCAAAGTTAACCGGGGCTCCTACTATTCGATATTTACAACAGCAAAGTGCTGTGAATTTCTTAAGACACAAGTATCTCTTAATATAAGCTGATTTTATCATAACACAAAAATTCATTGTAGTACTTGATATTTTAAGATATCATCCATCAGCAAGCATACGAAGAACAAGATCTCGGAATCAACCATCAGTTGGCGCTTGAAAAGTATGATCTTCTTGGAAGCAACCATTAGAAGATATATAAAGAGTAAGATCTTCTACATCAGCTATTGGCAGACTCAAGAAGAGTACGAGGATCTTGTTGGTATCAACCATCAGCAGGCACACAAAATTCTTGGAATCAGCCATCAGCAGGCATGCGAAGAATAAGATCTCGGAATCAACTATCATTTGGCACTCTAGGAGTAAGATCTTCTACATCAGCTATCAGCAGGCTCAAAAAGAGTGCGAGG
>BGPR01003719.1:65113-95113 GCA_013235015.1 Araneus ventricosus
GACGCTGTGAAATGGAAGATGTAAGTAAAAATATCACTAAATAACATGATAATTGTATAAGATGAAGGCTTCAATTTATAAAGGGACAAAATCTTATAACAAACTCAACAGCGCGTGCCATCTAGTAGCTATAATAAATGCACGTTGTCTTAATCTGTTATGACTCCTAGTCCTCTTTCATTTTGTAAGATACGGAAGGATTCAAAAATTTGCGTAATATGTTTGACATGTACCATACGATAGCATGAACTGACCCCAATGAGAAAGTCAAATGACTTGTACTAGAGATGTAGGGAAATTTCAAATCCAAAGGGTATCCAAATGTAGGGAAAGATATGGTGGTTCATAAAAGTTAGCAAAAATAAATTGGATATTATTGCAAAATCATTGATGAAAAGTTGTTGGTGCTGTTCAAAGTCACTATCCGAATGATTGTATATAGGTTAACTTGTCATAGAAAATATTCCCACATAGATTAGATTAAACAAATGTTATATTTGGTTTTTTCATATTTTTGAATTAAAAGCTTTAAGACTCTTACAGATGATCACACCCTATATTGAAGCTGATCACACAATGAACTCAGATATTATGTTTTTGGTATGTTTTCATCTTGTGTATTTTTTAGCCAGAAAAGGGACGTATTATTTTCCTTTGTGCCTAATTTGTGAAGCACTATTTAATAAATGCTTTTGAAAAATGAATAGAAATTTCACAATCACAATTTTTTTATTTTTCCCCTTAACTTTTGGGACTCAGTATATTATCGGTGTAAATTTATAAATAATATTGGGGGACCCAATAAAAAGGGCATTAAATATTGAATGGGGTAGCTAGGATAATTATAAAAACACTGAAGCAAGGTAGAATGCCCAGAAAAATAATTATTAAATTAAAATATATATTGAACAATTAATTAATTCTGGGTACTAAAAAAATTAACACGATAAAAAAGCAATTCTAGCAATACTGATATATCACCTACCTTTGCTGACCTGAAAACCCTAGCTACATAATTAAAAGTCAATTCGCATATAGTGGTAGTACAATGCTAAAAAATAATTAAACAAAAACAATTTTATTTAAATTTAAATAATTTTTTATTTAACAATTACTAATATTGAAATTAATTACTGCCACAAAAAAATTAGATATATGCATAAAAATTGATGCACAGGAATGAACATTTATCAAACAAAACAAAAAATAAAAATTGTAGCTACACATTAGCACTGCAGGCCTAAGAATTATATTTCAGAACACAAAGTAAAAAAAAAAACCTAAATTTGATAGAGATGTAATGATGAACATTATTCATTGCCACATCACAAACACTTCTTGAATTGATGAATATTATTTAAAAAGTGAATTTTCTTTATATTCACTTAACAATGATATTTTGAAGTATGCAACTTGCACATTTTCGCATTTTCTTCGGCCATTTTTTTAGACTTGTATCATTCATTCAATAATCGGAAAAGCTGAAGATGGGAAAAAAAACGTTGAGCAGGAATAGACGTTTAAAAGATGATCACGATCTCTGTGATTAAGAGTACACATTATTACGATGAAGAATAAAAATGCTGAAGGTATTACTCATATTGCAGATCTTGTAAAAGGTGATGATCATTTATAACTCTGTAACATTGATGAAAATCAGCGTTCATTCCACCATGTAGCAGAGATCATTTTAAAATGGAGAAGAAAGAAATGCTTTCTTTCACATACAGCACCTTAATTCACAGATTGTTCCGGCATAAAGAAGAAATGCTTTCTTTCACACACAGCACCTTAATTCACAGATTGTTCCGGCATAGTGTTGTAGAAAAAAAACTTCATCTCGTCTTTCAGACCATACATCACTGTGGTTTTTTAAACTGCATCTTTTTAGGAATACCAATGAAGAATAAAAAGAATCTTCAGCTTCAGACTCAAGAATACAAAAAATATTAACGGAAAAATTAAAGCAGAGGCAAGACAAGACAGGACAAGACCCCAGGCCCAACCGGCCCTGGGGGCCCGCAGCTGGAACAACACCAACCACTCGCTTACCCATCACAAAGCAATTCAAAAAGTAACGGAAAACGATTCCAGATACAGACGCCCAAGACCTCATAGCGCCAAAAACCTACGCGAGCCAAGATGGCGAAGAAATAATCCCGTAGCAAAATTTGAATTTAAAAATTAATAAAGTTGAAACCTTAATGGAAACAACAACAAAAGTTAAGACAAATAATAATTAAATCGAAAACAAAGTAAATAATTAAGTAAAATTTAGAAATTAAATGAAACGGCTAAAATTAACGTTTGAATTTCAAAATTTGCCAAAGTTGCCACAAGAAAAGAAAGAAACTTAAGTGGCGAAGAATTAAATTAATTAAAAATACTGACAAAGCCGAAAAAATGATGTTAATGCAATATTTGCAATCTAACAATCGGCAATATTCTTGTGCATGAACACAGATTACCTATAATTAAATAAACTGCTTAACTTTCAAGAATGTCACAAATTATTTAAGATAGAATGGAAAATTTTCGATAATAGATAAACCATTTTCTTTAAAGATAAACTGTAGACACCCATTAGACACTGTTTCAGATTAACATAGTACAAAGGAAAATTAGAATCATTTGAAGTGTTTGAGAAGACGATTTTCTCATTTAAAATGATAAATACCCTTAGAACTAAGTTTTCTTCCGTTTAAGAGACGAAAAGAAAAACCTCTTCACAGCTCGCTAGATAATGCTTCGAAATTTAATCACAGTCCTATTTGGAAGCTAATTATCTTCCACCGAATTCTCGCTAGAGAGCTACAATGTCTTCTAGTATAAAGTTCGTCCTTTAAATTTAATTGCAGTGTTAAGGGAAATCATGTGTCAAATTCTAAAGCATTTATAAAAGACTGCAATTTGCAAAACGGGTTCAAAGCAAAAGCATCGCAAGCCTAACAGGAGTATAAAATGGAGCAGTTTATTTTTTTTCTCTGGCTGTTGCTCTTATAAACTGGCAACAGAGAGTTTGTTTACAAGTTGAAACAGAAAAAGGAGGCGTGTAAATTTTTGCAATTTTTTTTCCTCCAAATTCGCAATATGGTTTTTCCTATGAAGTATGTTTATATTGAAGCTTATAAAGTAAAACATTCAAAAAATTAAAAAGTTATAAAAAGGAATATGCAGTCGGAACAGAAATAAAATATTTCTATACTGGCGTCAACAAACTAAAACGTGGCAAAGCCATTTTTAAAATGGAATTTATGGAATGAAAAGGTGGATTTTATGGCAAAATTAGTTACCGAACATAGCACATACATTAACTGAATTGCATCAGAGGATATTCTTCCCATATGAAGCACAATTCTAAAAAAAGAACTTCATGAAATTACAGAGATAGTAAATATTATGAAGAACTTGGAGAAATCCCAGACATCATATCCATCTTCAAACGGACAAAGAACAGAAGAGAAGACATAATTTGAGCCAGAATTTTTAGTGAAACATTAATAACCCCAGGCCTTTTGAATAAATTTAATCTTTCAGACAATCCAATGTGTAATACATGCAACGTTATCAACAATCTGGATCATATTTTACTTCACTGCTCTAGGTATTCAACCATTCATGGTCATCTCTGGAACAAACTTGGACTTGTTTCTTCAGCAACCTATAGATTTAAGGAACTCACAAGCAGTCTTTGAAAATAAACAGAACCTTCATATTTTCCTCCAGAACCTGAAGTTTTTTTACATTTTTTAATTTGAACCTTTTGTGAATACGGGGATGATAGCCTTTGCAGCTAAAAATCCCAAAAAACCCCTCAAATCAATCAATCAATAAAATGGAATAGTTTATTAACTGGTAGTTAGTTATCTTTTATTCGTGTATGGAAAGTTGTGTAACATAGTCATAAATGAGTGCGAATTAAAAAATATTTTCAGGAAATATAATCCCAATATTAGAAATAAATTTCAAATCAAGATAAAAAAATCTTAGACACAATAAAATTCCAAGACTAAACTGATTGTGGATATTATAGTTTTAGAGCATATGTAGTGAAAACACGAAATGTAGCTGAAATATCGCTGTTTGGCAGCAACATAGTGTAGGGTCTTAGCTCAGTGATACTGAACTATGAAAGATTTCACCAGACACACCAATATCAGGATATTAATTTTTAATTAAAGATTCTTGATTAATTGATTATATACAAGAATGTGCAAATTAATATCAACATAAATCAATTCTGCTTAACTCAGGACGAGATAGCGTAAACAAAATCTGAGTCAATCTGGATTCAATCTCAGATTTGTTATGAATCTACTCGTACGTAAATTGAAAAGTTCTACTCAAGGCAAGTACAATGTCCGTTGGCCGGAAGAGTGATTTGAGGGATTAGACCGCTCAAAATATTTGCGTATAACCCCTAAAGAGTTATATCGATTACCGAAGAAGGTAAATTGCAGTGAAGTATTTTACGTTCACTTCGAGACAAATTCCGAAGAATTCCTCAGTTGTTTTCCAACTCGCTACGAGATTTAATCAGCCAAAGGTTGGCTTAACGGTTCACGGGACGGGGCCCGATCAAAAACAAAACAGCGTCTCAGGCTGAGAGCTGCCTTCCAAATTCTCGATCACGAGAATTCAATCTCGAGCCTCCAAGCGATCTCTCGACGATCTTTTCTCCTCTTCTTCCGTCCAGAATTCCAGCTTAAGAACACCTTTGACCCTGCCTCCGAGGCGTGGCTGAAAGGTTAAGTTTTTGGTGATTTGTCGGGGAATTAAACATTTTCCCCAATGAAAATCTCTGTTCTCTTTCCCGCATCGTTATTGGCAAAGCCACAACGTAATGCGTTTCTTCTTGGGTGATCTTACAACGGTTAGCCGGCGCGGCGTTTCAACAAGCCCTTCGGGTGATGTAATCAGGATCGGTTTTTACGACGCCGGGTCCCTTTCTCCGATCGCTTCCAGCTAGCTATCTGGGGGGTCTGGTCAGTCTTTCTCGTGAGAATTGGCGGCTTCTCGAGACCCCACAATAGGCATAACAAAGCACTGACTAAAATATATGGCACTGCTTGAGATGAAAATATTTTCATATCTAACATTGGTGCATTTTCGCTTTAACCTGTATTGACAAAAAATTTTATATAATTATTATTTGTTTATTTATAAAAAATATTTATCTATAAAATTATGTCTATTTATAATATGTACAAAATTATTTACTTATAGCATTTTAGCTATTTGGATGAAAATAAAAGGTGCTATGCGGCCATCTAGTGCTCATGCCAATGCTTTTTCTATGAAACATAGTTTTATGTTAATAAAATATTAACTTTTTAATTAATTGTCGCGAAGCCTTGACTAAAACCTTACTTATCCTCCAGTATCTGAGAGAAAAATTTTAAATACTTATAACAAGGTTTCAGAAATCATATATAAAATCAACTCTTTTGCGACTATGTATTTTTAATGTCAATTAGAGAAAGTAAAAATATATTTGATATTAGCATTGGACGAATGCCAAAAAGCACGCAAATAGACGCATTTTTTAGCATTTTATGTAATATTTTTAAGGCAAAAAATACTTTTATCAAAAGATGTTTTAATATTAAAAATATATTCTTATATTCAGTGACATTATTTTTAATTAAAATGAAAATATCAGTTTCACTAAATAATTTTTAAATGACAAACTATTTTTTAAAAACCACCGAAAGTTAATTTTTTTCCTTAGGTAATTGATGATTTCTAAAAAAATGATGCAAACATTAATTAAACAATGCGAGTGACAACTCTTTGGGAAATAAATAAAATATTTAAAATAGCTTTAATATTTTCGTTCAAAAGGAATGGCAATACTAAGAATAAAATAATATTTTCAACATATGGAAGCATAGTTTTTAGTTAATAAAAATGAACTATGAAATTAATTGTAACAAAATCTTCACTAAAATCTTCCTTTGCTTCGTAGCATTAAAGCAAAATTTAAAAAAATATGTTCAGTAGTTTGGATAGCGTACAAACTATTCCTCAATTTTAACTTTTATTTATATAGATTAATTTTATTCACTTGAAATTTATAACAGATACGTGTTCGACACAGTTGTTCAGAATCGTGTTGTTCTAGATAATAAAATTCCAATTTACCATTAATCTATAAAAAGTAGTTAATACATTATAAGATTTATTGATACACTTTCTCAAATCTATTGAAAAACGGGTAGGTATAATAAAAACATATTTGCGGAATGTCATGGTTTTAAGCACAAAATTATTTTGAACTTTTAAGTATAACGTGCTTTTGAATAAAGTCACACAATTAATTTTTAATGAAAGAGAGAAGTAAAATACTATATTTACAAAAACGATACGTAGAAAAAAAAACTAGTTTTAATAATTCCAAAAGAATATGCAATATGTCTCCCGGTAAGATACTATTTTTTAAATTTTTTTTGCTTCCTATAAATGACGGAATTGGATCGTGGAATTTAATTTATCATTGTTATATTTATCTTTCTGAAAGGGCAAAAAAACAACTTTTTTCACAAAGTCCCTCCAGAAAAACCCTCTACAAAGCCTTTATATTTTGAATTTTTAATTGAGTATTCCATCACTCGTGAAAATGTTCTAGGAAATAAAACTTTAATTGCAAACTCAGAAATTAATGAGAAACGAAGGCTGTTGTTAAATCTTCTCAGTTCGTCTTTCTTCTTAATTTCAAAGAGGAGGATTCGGAAATGATACATTAAATTAATTTAATTTCTTTCAGCGGCTCAAATGAATATTTATTAAAATTTCATAGAAAAGGTCAGATGAGAAAAGGAAAAAACTTTCAATTTATTTTTTTCTCCATTTAGGGGTTTTTATGCGCTTTAGGCGTCTCAATTTAAGTACGATATTTTATATTTCTTTATATTCGAAGCGATGCATAAATAAAAAGTAATTTACAGTAAAAGAGAAACATTTTTAAATATATAAACAGTTTAATATATATATATATATTTATTTAACATTTCATTTCTATTTACATTTAAAGATATGTAATTTAATTTATTAATGGATAGAATTACTTAAATTATACAAGCAATTCCGATAACAAACAAGTCTATGCACTGAAATAATTAATTAATATTTCAATAACTGAAAATTTAACAATAGCATATATAAAGAGATACCTTCAAGTTAAAAACTCTTTGAAAGTATTGCGTTATACGCAATTTATTCGCAATTGGTCAAAAATACAAATTCTAGTGTCATACATCTCTATTAGGTAGATTCCTTATAGGAAATCTACTTATTGCAATGGTTCTCATGACACGACTTTTGGAAGATTTCTGCAGATCTTCATCGATCATGACCCCTAGAACCCAAAACCACCCTTCGTTAGAAAGTTTATATATATATATAACGCTTTTTCCCATGTTATCTTGTGAACACGATAACTGGAATAATTTTGATTTAAATTTAACCAGCATGGGATATGTTGTAAGGACAGTGAAATTCTCGGTCGAGTTCGTAGATGGGCTATCCAGCTCAAAGGGGGTGGAAATGGTGGGGGGGGGAAATTTTCATTTTCCCATAATTCCTTTACAATTGAAAATAGAAAGAAAGTTCAAATTAGGCGTATTATTGCCTTATCATAACGAACAATTTTTGCATTTAAATTTTTTCGATAGCTACAATTGCTTAGAAGTTATGAGCTGAAAATTGATTTCCCACCCTTCCCCTCCTCTGCCCCTAACTTAAAGTACATTTTAACCTATGCATGTTACTCTTTGTTGGAAAGCTCTCGTCATTTGCAGTCTCTTCCATCCGCTTTCATTCTTGTTGCTCTAATCCCTATGAGAATAGAGGGCGAAATGTTCTTTTCCTTATTATTAGTAGAGAAATATATATATATAACGCTTTTGCCCATGTTATCTTGTGAACACGATAACTAGAGTAATTTTGATTAGATTTTAATCGGCGAGGGATATGTTGCAAGGTCGGTGAGAATATTGGCCGAGTTTGTAGATGGGCTAACTAGCTAAAAGGGGGTGGAAATGGTGGGGGACTGAAAATTTCATTTTCCCATAATTCCTTTACGATTGAAGATAGCATGATAACTAAAAATATTCAAATTATTGCCTCTTCATAATAAACAACTTTTGTATTGAAACTTTTTTGACACACAATTTACCTACAATTTTTCAGAAATTATGAGATAAAATGCCATTTTCATTCTCCTCCCCCATTTTATCATTTTCCCATAGCTTTGTTACGACTAAAGACAGAGAAAAAAATTAAATTAGGCGAATTATCGCCTTATCATAACGAACAACTTTTATATTAAAAGTTTTTGTCAGCTAAAATTGCTTAGAAGTTATGAGCTGAAAAGCGCTATTCCCCCCCCCCCCCCAATTTATCATTTCCCCATTACTCTGCTAAGATTGAAGATAGAAAGAAACTTTCAATTAGGTGAATTATCACCTTATCATAACAAACTATTTTTATTTTGAAAGTTTTTTTACAAGAATTACTTAGAAGTTATGAGCTCCCATCAGCCGCATTCACTCCCACTTTTTATACGGTAAACAAACTGATATACCTGGCTTTGCTCCGAATTAAATGCTTTCATGTCTAATATTTCTAATGTAAAAACTACTATTGCATAAAAATTATAATACACAAATTTTTTTTCTTATCTGAAACGTTTTTAATTAAAATGGGAATATCAATTGAAACAAACGATTTTTAAAAACAGCCGTTTTCTCCATAAATTATTAGTTCTTATATAGCTACTTCAAATTTTGTTAACAATTATTAAAGTAAAAGAAAGGTTTCAATGAATATGTTGAAACAATTAAATTAACTAGTTAATTATACATCAATTTAAAGAATGAAAATAAATCAATCATTAGTTGGTCCAGATATAAGTTGTTAATCGTCTATAATAAATACGTTCTTCAACAATAAAGAATTTTGTTGCGAATTCTGTATAAATTAATTTTAAAAAATATTAAAATGAGAGAAACAAATTGTATGGAAATGAAATTTTTGTCACTGAAGGTGTAAAAAATAGTTTCATGAGATAATGTTTTCCAAAGATATCGCGGAAAAACGACTTGTTTAATTTTTAATTAACTGAAATTTTGAGTAACTTTTGGGCTTTGAAAATTTGAAGGGGAACTTTCTCTTGTCTTAAATAAAAAGTGTGCTAACTCTGGTTGAAATCAGTCCAGTGGTTTAGGAGGAGATGTGGAGCATACATACATAGACACAATAATTTTTATTTAAATTAAGATAATTATTAGATAATTACAAGATTAAGATTGCTGACATATACTTAAGCCATAAAAAAGGTTTTAGTGAAGATATCGTCAAAATTAATTAAATATTTAATTTTATTTAAGTAAATAGATCATTTTAATTCATCAAACAGTTAATTTTAATAGTTAATTTGATAATTAGTTACTTTTCCAGATTACTTTAATTTGATATTTAACTAAACCTGGCTGCATCAAGATTTGTTTAATAAATTTAATATAAAATAGCCATAAAAGATATATAAGAGTTCTCTTTATCCTTTTTTATATAGAAAAACATCTAATTAACTGTAAAATTGTTTTGGGGGTTTTCTGCCAGAGTATTTGCTTTTAACTGTTGATGGAGATTTAAATTTACTGGTCAAAATGGCTGCATTGATATCTGTTTGCGTTTTGTTCGTCGAATTCAGCGGACTGTATTGATTATTTATAATATATGATTTATTTACATATATACAGGTTGTTCCAATATATACAGATATAAATTCAATGGCTGCTGCCTGTTGGCATAAGTTGAATATGCTCATGCAAGAGCCAGTTGCGAACAATAGTAATAAAATTGAACATGGTAACTGCTATGTCACACTTGAAGTGAATGCGTTGTGAAATACTAAAATAATCCTGAATATGTATAATCCAATGCGTTACTCATGTGGTAGAGTAGATATGCGTTTCAATATGTAATGAAAACATGATGTGAAATACATAGGCGAGCTCCGATTAGGGATTGCAATCCGGAAAACCGGATCCGGCATCATTAGACGTCTACCGGATCCAGTAAATTAAAAAAAATACATGAAACCGATTTCTTGAAAAAATACTCGCGTTGTTGCAAAAGTAGGTACTTAAATGCGTGGTGAGCACGAGTCGTTCGACGCTGACTCACCCGCTTCACATATAGACATTCTTATTGTTCAAATGATAGAAGAATTATGTTTATGTTGCATTTACGAGTACGAGAATGATTTAGGTAGATAATTAGACTTAGACATGAATTGAGTAACGATCCATATTTCTGATTTTTCTTTATAATACGACTTTCTTCTTACATAGTGGCCGAAATAACGTTTTAAATTGTAAGCATGTACCTATTTGTGTTGCATTGCAGGTACTAGTCTAAAAGTTCTAAAACAAACATGCCACTTTTGAAACCAATTCAAAATGAAAACAGGAATATTAATATACTTACAGAATAAAAAAAATATGATGATACAAGAAGAACTGATGATACATTTACTACGCCGAAAAAAAATTTTTACGACTAGAAATGAAAAATATCTTAGAAAGAGTTGTTCAAAATGATAGCTTTAAAGGAAACGTAGATAATATAGTAGAAAATAACTCATATTCATCGTCATTGAAAAGTGATTTGACATTACAGAAAGAATTATAGATGCAAATCCAGCAAGATGTGAAAACCTAGAGCATAAATACCAAAAAAAAGAGAAAGATTATGAGAAAACATTAAGAAAGGAAATGACTGCATGTGAAAGTGAAGGAGTTCGAGGAAAATACTTCTTCTATTCATGAGTATTTGTTGACAATAAAACCAACAAGTGTAGAAGCAGAAATAGCTTTCTAGGCCGCTGGTTATATTTGTAGCTCTGTAAGAAGTCGATTGACAGATGACACAATTAACACTTTTTGTTTCCTACGATAATTTTTTCAAAACCAAAGTTAGTTTTTTAAAATTGTTTTACTTAAAATAATAATTTAAAGTAAGTATATTAAAAAATACGAAGAAGTTTTAAATTCGTTATTGTATAATTGTGCCATTGATTAAACAGATTCATGATGACTGTCATAATTATAAGAATGAGACTGCTTGGCGTGTCTAAAATACCTAATTATTGTGATCTCAGTTGATAAGCTTGATTTAATATAAGTTACTTACATAATATAAGTTACCTTACAAGTTATCATTGATGTCATTTGTGAAATCTAGGTAGTGAGACTGGACTTAACCGACCATCATTACCTAATTATTACTAAACTAATAAAACAATTACAATTTAACTAGTTACACTGTACTAAATTTTTATTGTTGATTAATTATAACAGTGTAAATAAAGTCGATTTCATAAGAAATTAACGCTTTTTTTATAAACTTTGTGATACACTCACTTTATCATCTTTTATGCAGTTGATTTTGGAATGAAAAGGCAAAATAGTTTTGATGTGCCCAATCCGGCCGGATCCGGTCGGATCGATGGGAATCCGGCCGGATCCGACCGGATTGAAATTGGTGCCGGATTGCAATCCCTAGCTCCGATGCTCATACCGCTTGCAGACATGAAAACCAAACAACTTCTTCTAATTCTGACAGAGATGCAGGATGGCGGAGTCAAAGGGTTGCTATAAATTAGAAAAGGAGCCAAACTAGTAGTTGGAGCGAACAATATCCTATGCTTTAAACACACGTATTAAATTTGGAACTCACAATGTTTAATAATTTTTATTTTCTTATGTGTTAAGAATTTAGTGACTATTATCTCTGTAAGCAGGGGGTTCTCTAAATGAGCCCATTCTAGTAATGTTTAAATGTTTCATGTCATGTGATTTTAGCATATGACAAAGCAACGTTCGCACAATTATATCGTAACCTAGATTAAATAAACTGACTTTTAAATCTAGAGTAGTTCTTCATCCGTGTCAAGTGTCAATTTCTTGCTACTGTTTCAGATAGGCTGGCTTAATGTTATCTAGGAGATGTTTGCACCGCTGAGTTGTTTATTTCTTTATGACTCCTACCTATTGAATAATTATGTGCTGAGATATAAAAAAAATTGAACAATGTACTGGCCGAAAAATCTATCATAACTTTTTGGAATGAAAAATGGAATGATAAAACCTTGATATAGTAAAAAAATTAAATGTCATGAAAACAGAATCACTGCGTAAATATTGCAATGTGTAGAAACAATGAACTCATTGGCTATGTCTGTATTGATCAATATGTAATATTTCATTACGTTTGTAACATTAACGTAAAGGAATCTACCTTTGCCTTCAAACTTGCCGAAAAGGGATTTTTTTAAAATATATTTAGTCGTTTAGAAAATAATATAAGTATTGTGTTCTGTAAGTATCTTCTAAACAATAAGTGCTGTGTTCTGCATATAATTTTTAGTTGCCAACTCGATCGCCAGATTTGACTCTGGCAGAATTTTGGTCGTGGAGATATTTGAAATCGTGCGTGCATCAATCACGACATTCAGGTTAGTATGTATTGAAAGATGCAAGGACAATACCCGTCGGCGAGAAGTGTTGAAGTGGTGAAGTGCCCTTGCAGCAGGACATGCTGCACTCTGCTAGCGTTGTATCTCGTCCGTAATGTATTGTACATTGTGGCGGAGATATAAAACACTTTTTGTTCTATATTAAAAACGTTTAAATTGTTATTCATCTTGGGGACCCATTCATTCACTTATATCAGCGCCCTTACAGGTGATTTTAGTCGTATTAATCTGGCTTTGTGCGAAAAGAAAACTGTGCGCATTGAATACTTATCCTGCAAACCGTTTTTCAATCCAACTATTTTTTAAGATGTCTACGATTTTTTTATCAACCAATACAATAGACTCCTGTGTAAGTAATTTTCCCGAACTGCTAGATTTTCTGTCTTTCTGCATATTCAAATAACGGGTGATTTTTTAACCGCATTGTACGAAGAATAGGAGGGTCTAGTGTGCTCTTTAAACATTACTTGGAAAATGCTTCGAATTTAGTTGCATTCCAATTTAGAAAGTAATCACATTCTATCGAATTGTCGTAAAAGGCCTGTGATTTTTCGCAAAAGGAAACCAACAGTAAGATGCCATTAACGATTAAATTCCAGACAACAGGAATGCCGTTTATCGCATTCTAAAACATTTAATAAAATACTACAGAATACTCGAATGCAAAAAATTGTGGGAAAAAATGACGAAATCTTATATCCTCTCAAACTGACAGCAGTGAATTCGTTCAACTGTTAAAAAAAACAAGCATAATAGAAGGTTTGGGAAAAGACTAGTAAAATTCCAATTTCTTCGGTGATAAATATGCTTTTCGACGTTTTGACATTAGCTGTTTATAAAAAGTAAAAAAAAAGTAAAATTTCGTCTAAACAAAAATAAAACTTTTCAGTGGAGCTAAAGTAGGAAAAAAAATGTGCCAAAACAATATTAAACACGTTCCTAAGTAATCGCTAGAAAAAAGTTAATTAACCGTTGTTTATTTTTTTTACTCTGCCAGATGAAAAGCTGCAAAAATAATTATAATAGCCCTTATGCAAATTAATAAATCTTTATCACGACTATTCTTAAAATCATTGATCTGTTTTCCTTTTCCTTTGTTCTTTTCTTAACTTCCCTCCATTTTGCTAATGTTTTCGGCAGTTTTATCCATTTCTAAGCTTTATAAAATGGTATGACAGCCTTTTATCTTTTGTAGCAAAGATAACATCTGGCTGTCTTTTGTTTAAAAAAAATGGTGGAAGAAAAGTTTTGATGAACTAAACAACAACGTTCCATTAAACAGCTTTATGTAAGAAAAGTATTCAATTATGCATCATGCGTTTTACAAAATAATGTTCATTAAATTGATTTTATTTATTTCCTATTCAAAGAAGGCTTTGTAATTCTTAATATCAACCTCCAAGTCTAAGTTGTTAACTCTTTTTTTCTTTGTCAGATAATTAACAAAATATTGTGATTTCTTCATTCGATTAATGATTCAACAAAACTGCATTCAAAATACTGCATGTATAAAAGCTTAATACTTTTGATAAGTAACTCTGAGAAATTACAAGCAAAGTTCCAGCTAACGTTGAAACTCTTTCATGAACACGTTGACCCAACTACGGGATAACTTGTAACTGGCAGTTTTGTCCAGAACGAAGACTACAAGCTATCTCGAAGAAACTTTACTAGCCATTTGCCTTGCCATTTCCAGCCATGATAGCCTATCTGCACTATATTTAAGATTAAGAATAATATAATATGACTGAATTAAATTGGCTTCTGGGACCTGATAACCTGCAATTTGTCTTTGATTAAAATCATTAGGTAGCAGTTTTAGTTTGATTGTAACATTTTAAATAACTAAAATTTTATATTTTTTTATAAAATTAAAAAGGGGGAAACAATTGTCAATTTATGATATGTAAATCTCTGTAAAAAATATTGGATTTACAGAATTCTTTTACAAGGAACATTATCAAAAGCAAAATTTAAAATTATATTGGACGGAACTATCTCCAAACTACATTTTTTACGACGCGTACGTTTTCACAATGCATTACAAAAAAATTAAGCTATATCTTTCGATATTTAATTATAAAATTATAAGCACTCTATTAAGCACCTTGTTGGTAATTGGTTTAATTTTGCTCTTTATCATCTTAACCAAAATTTAAGACTGTATCTTCAATTTATAAGATGGTGGTATGTTCCCCATTGTAGTATTCCTGTTTTTATTTTTCTGTGTCCTTTCGTCAATATAGTAAGCTTGAGTGACATGTGTTTTAACATTTTGTTAGTTTTCAAAGCGAAACGGGATTGCTTGTTTAAAAATATAATCACTTCGAACCCAGAGATAAACCAAAAGCATTTCGGTTTTGAAGAATTCCCCCTATTAAATAAAAAAGAATCTATCATAAAGAACATGTCGGTTTTTTTTTTAAATATAAAAAGAAGCGCACTGATAGTCTTCGACTAACTGTTATGCCCAGCGTTGCTTAGGGTTAAAATATTTTTATATCTAGTATTTTTAATATAAAGACTATTTTTGTGTAAAAAATTATAATAAGCAAAATTCTTTTATCGTCTGAAACGTTTTAACGTAGGATTACGTTCCTCCCGTTGGGGTCTCAGGAAGGAATTTGATTCACGCCAGAACGCCGTAAAAAACGTTGTATGTATGGGAGTTCCTCTATATCTCGGTAACTACATATGTTAAAAACATAACCAATGTCTTATTTTAGAGATAAAAGGTAACAACAGAAATTACAAAACAAATTGAAAATCCAAATTGTAGTTCAGCGTCTACTGAGTCGCAAATTTGGGCAAATATACGCATGAATTGGTGACGCGATCCTCTATATCTCGGTAACTACATATATCAAAAATATAACTAATGTGTGATTTTAGGGATAAAAGGTAACAACAGAAGTTACAAAAAAAATTGAAAATCGGAAAAGAGCCACGCGAGTAAAGTAGTCCTACGCCCTTAACATCAGCGGCTGTTTGAAAAAGACAGCCTCCGGCATTTTTTCTACTTCAAATTTTGTTCATAAATATCGAAGTATAAGAAAAGTTTCAACGAATGTTTTGACACAATTAATTAAATAGTTAATTTTCCATCAATAAAAAGAGTTAAAATAAACCAGATACAGTTGTTCCTGATAAAAATTATGAATCGTCTGCTTTTAAACATTTCTTTAGTGTTCTTCCAGAATTCTGTTAATGTCTTCTAGCAACAGCTCTTCGTATGTATTCTTGTGCTTCAACATAAAAAATATGGTTAAAAGTTGTGAATTTTATACACAATTTGTTTTTTGAAAAATTTATGAAATGAGAGCAACAACTCGAACGGAGATGAAATTTGTGTCACTGAAAAACTAATTCTTTTAACAAAAATTTAGTTTTGTTGTGATGATATTTTCGAATGATATTGCTTAATTTTTAATGAACAAAAGTTTTAATTAACTTTGGGGCTTTTAAAATTTGACGGTAATCTTTCATTTCTTATATAAAATGTTTACAAAAATAAACAGAAATAAAGGCATATTAGTTCAAAGTTTCACCGTTGCCTAGCAACGAAGTATCTGTAAATTTGCTTTATTTCAATATTATTTGCATGTAATCAATTATTTATTAAATTTTGAAAAATTAATAAAATTCGAAAGAAAAATTGCACTGATATAAAATTGGTATCATTGAGAAGGTAAAACTTTGAACTTTAAGATGGTTTAAAAATATTTTGGGGGGACGTTTGCTTCAAAATTACGCTCCAAAATTACTGCAGCAAAATTGTTTCGGTTGGTTTCTAATTAACAGACTGCATAATTTACTTTTGCACTTTGAAAAGTTCACAGACTTCTTTCCCTTGTCTGAAATAGGCCTCGGTGGCCTAGTGGTAAGGTCTCGGCCTCGGGACCGGAGGGCCGCAGGCTCGAAACCCGATTCCACTGAAGATCCGCCGTGTATGGGACCTGTTGTACGCCAAATCATACGTAGTGGCCAAACGTCCTCCCGCTGGTGTGGCGCGGACGTTTGGAGAGGGGACGCCAGCTCAGGTGTCGTCCTCGTCATCTGACCGCGGATCAACATTACGAGGTCCGTCCCTAAATAGTCCTCGCGTTGCTTCAATACCGGGACGTTAAAATAATATTATCTAATCTAACCTATCCTTTGTCTGAAATAATAAGTGAACAAAGTTGGATTGAAATCTGTGTAGTGGTTTAGGAGGAGATGTGGAACATACCCCCACACATATCCACAATGACATTTATTTATATTAAGATTTGGAATCGATTCTTATCATCTTCTAATTGGAGTGTGGGAGGGAAGAACAGTGCATATTTCTGCTTTCACCAGTACATGCGTGGCAATATTTGCATCCGTTGTGTTTCTTGAATTTTTTATTGTATTTTTTTACAGTTTGAAAAAGTATTTTTGCCCCAAAGAATGAGAAAAAAACAACATTTTTGCTGAATATTCGTTTATGCTTTCCATATAAGCTTTTTTATGCAGATATTTTTGTTTGACTGATCCAAATGTGATCCTGAAAATTATAATTGTTAATCACAAACAAGCAAAACAAATAGCGATGGAATTATGTAAGTTTTATTTATTTTAAGAAATTCTGTTTATGAATTTAAGAAAAAGTTGTGAATACCTCGGAGACTTTCATGATAGTTTCGAAAATAATAGTACTAACACCTAAAAAAATTTTAAACACTAAACTTCGTTAACAAAAAAAATAAACCAAACTAATTTTGAAATACCCACCATTTTGTTCTATTATCATTGATCTTCCACTAAGAGAGCAGACTTTTTTGGTGCCAAAGAAGCAAAATTATCGAAAGTATTTCAGACTAATACCAGGTTTCTCCATCTGGATTTATTTAGATTAGTTATAATAACGTCCATTATCATTATTTTAAAGCAACACAGGGACTATTTCGGGACGGACCTGACGCAAGTTGACGAAAACGACACCTGAGTCGGCACTCCTCCATCAAAGTTCCGCACCATACCAGAGGGAGGGCGTTTGACCCACGACGTCAGATTTAGCAAGCTCCAAGCCCGTATAACCTTCTGACCTCGAATCCTAGACATTACCACTAGGCCACTGGAGCCCTTTTCTTTTCTGGAATCATTGAGAATCAAATAGAAGATACTTCGGACTCCAAAATGGCAACACTGATTTAAGAGATAATAAAATTCAAATATTCCAGCAATTTATATAAGTTTTTTAGTAAATAAATGGATTCACTGAAACATTTTTTCAAAGCTTTTAATAAATGGCATAATATATTAAAACATATTTCCAAAGAGCGATGGTGAATAGAAAATTGCATACGATTCTCTCAATTTTTTTTTCCTCAAAACGCCGAATTCTTGGCATCCATTTTTAAGTAATGTTGCCCATTTATTATTTTTTAAATTTAATTCTAAGAAACTTAGTAATTCATTAAAACCGTTCGCAGGAAACCCTCTAGAATTTAGAACTTTTAAAAAAATTTCGAAATATAAATGCAGAAAAGAATCCTTTTGAAAAAATATTATTTCACAATGTTTATCTCAAGGAACTGGAACGTGAATTCTAATTTATAATTTTTATGCTTGCCTTTTCTTTGCACGAAAGAAGAGAAAAATTTCCTCCACAGAACACTACTAAGAAGTCTTCATTAGTTTCTCTCATATTTCAAACGTTTAATTGAGTGTTCTAACTTTCGTTAAAAAGCCCACGGAAATGAAATGTTAATTGAGAAACTCAGAAATTAATGAAAAACAAGGATTTCAGTTAAATCTCCTCATTTTGAAGAGAAAGATTCGAGAAATGATGCAGTACTTTAATTTAATCTGATTTTTTAGCAATTCAAACTGGTATTTATATATATTCTATGAAAAAGATTGCATAGCAAAGTTGTTCTGGAAATAAATCTCCTTTCTGTAGCTTTTTTAAAACTTCACGCTCTTTAGGCAACTGAATTAAGGAATAAATTTAAATATAATTTTTTATACGAAAGATTACTTATTGCAATAATGAATCATTCGTATTATAAGAAAATAATTAACTATTAAAAGATATTAAAAGTTTCAGATTTTTAGTTCATTCCAGTTCTAGTACTCACGTCTGTCACCTCATCCTAAAGTGATAAGCTAATACAAGATGACGGAGTTGTATTTATTTTTCAAACAACAAAAGGTACATAGACATAATAATAAAATTTCCACAATCAGGAATTAGAACAAGTTTTGCATATAGAGTACAATGGATAAAGAAATCATGAACAAAAATAGAAAATATAAAAAACAGGTTAACAGCTACAAAAAAAAACCAAAAAAATGGTTTGTAACAGACTAGCATTAGCCACTAAAAACACAAACTAAAAAAACACTCACACATACACACACCACACAAAAAAGGAAATAAACGAAAAACTTAAAGGAAGAAGGAAAAAACTCGGCATAAGTTCACGTTCACACCAGATTTCTAGTATATTGTAAATTAAAATCAGTTTGTTTCTCAGAAGGCATCGATATATTTTAAACTTTCAAAATGCTCCAGAAACTAAGTTATCATCTTGCCGAAAAGATCTTTTGGCTTTCTTTACTCTTAGTTTTATGAAAAGTTTTTACTCTTGTTTATTTTATTGTGCTACTTCTGTATTGGACATGTCTGCACATAATAAATTAATACGTAAAATGAATCGAGTATAGTGGGTTTCATAAGATTAAATATGTATCTATACTTGTCAAATGAACATATACGAAAAAATAACTTCAATCTGAACATCAGTGCATATAAAGGCGTTATATTTTATAACTTTAGGGAAAAGTTGCCAAAATCGGACAGCTTGAACACTTCTTAATGCTCAGTGACAGAGAAGTAATTTTAATAAAAAAAATAGTAGAATTTTTTGTAGTGTATTTAGCTTCAAAAGAATGTAATTAACTTTTTTACGAAATATACATTAAAGTAGGAAAAAATAACTTAAAGAAATTGTATCATCGGTCCTGTTGAGAAAATTGGTAACCCAGATTCGACTACTTGTTTCTCTAATTGGACAGCCAATTTCTTTAAACACAATTAAAACAACAATACTTTTGATTCTCAAATTCGAACCATCATATAATATGTAAAACCAAGTATGACATTTTATGCACCTTATCAGTTCTTTGTCTTGCTTTGTTTCTTCACATATGGTACAACACTACGTAACCTCAGTTTTGTTCTTTTATAGCCAACTGTTGATGTCTTTAATATCCGTTTATTGCATTTTTTGCTTTGGCTTTTTCCACTTCCAATATATAGGGACTACTAGTGATTATAACTGCTTTCTGAGCTATTCCTGAAGTTAAAGATAATGGTCGCATTTATTTAAACAGTCCAACAGGCAAATGCTTGGGATGCAGTAGGCAACTTTTAGTCAAAAACGAAAACAAATCCAACCTTATCTTTAAACTACTTTAAAGAAATTATTCGAGTAAACTGTAGCCAAACAAATTTCCTATCTGAAGTTATAATAATATGTTTTCCTACCTACTTTAAAGCGCCGTAAGGACTTTTTGTTTATGTTAGAATAATTAATTGACGATACCCAAATCTAAACACACATTCTCTAACTGTAAACATGTAGCGAGTTCTCTTAAAAATCATTTCATACGCCATATTTACATCTTTAAAACATAATTTACACATTTTATGGCCCAAATAATGAATAGAATTGAAGTTATGATACCAATCTAGACACCTTTCCAAATTCGGGAACTCTCCTCTATGTGAGACCTCTCTCCGGCTCTCTTTATAAAATGTTTAATTAATTGTCTGTTTATTAATTATCAGTCAACATTCTAAAGAACGGTATGAGATTGGCTGGAATATCGACAATTAAAATAAGACCAATAATTTTCTTTAAAAAGTGAACTGTAATCACATGGTAAATATTTCATGTATTCATTACGAAGCAAAATTAAAATCCGTAAACATGTTTTTGAAACGATAATTCCCACGTCCACTTAAATACTGAAAATACAGTTGCAAATTCTGTATCCTTTGTTCAAGAGACGTGCAAGAGATAAAAACTTATTAAACGTTCGCCAGATAATTCTTTGAATTTAATTACAATCCAATTTCAAAACTAATTATCTTGCATAGAATTGTATCCTGGGGCTGTAATTGTGTTCTAGAACAGAACAAGTAATAAGAACCCGTTTTATAGTTAATTGTAGTATTTGACAAATTCTAAGCTATTTAATAAAAGTTTGCAATTTGAAAACAATCTTTAAGAAAAAAACATCGAGGACCAAGCTAGAAGGTTGCATTTTTTTATTCTTTCAACCTGTCGACTGCGAATTCATTTAACGGAGAACATTAAAAGACAGGAAAAAAATTCTCAAACTTTTTCTCCATATTGACGATACAATTTCTGCTATGACAAATGCTGATGTTGGACGTTTTGACGTAAAGCATTTAAAAAATGCGGAGGAAGAAAAAAATTCATAATGCGACGTCATAACAGAAACTTTTCGGTGAAACACTGGTAGAAAAAAATCGCGCCAGAAAGAAAATAAAACACATTCCAAAGTCCCCTTTATAATAGAAAAGTTAATTAACTGGTGCGTATTTTTTCCTCGCTGGGTGGAAAGGCCGGCAAAAAGAACAAAAATAACAATAACCATTTTCCAAATTAACAAAATTTTATGATGGCTCTTCACAAAAACACACTGATCTGGTATTTTTTATATTCTTTTATTTTTATTCCTTTTTTTCTTTGTTTTTCCCCCTTCCTTCAACTTTGGTAACATTTTCAGCTTTATTACCCATTCTTAAGCTTTATAAAATGGTATGACAGCCTCGTTTCTTTTGTAGCAAAGATGGCATATGGCTGTTTTTTTTCAAAATAACAGAGAAAGTTTTATTATTACACTTTTCATCTAACTGAAACGTTCATCAAATTACTCTTTTTAAGAGACGCATTAAATTATGTATCATAGGTTTTAAGAAATAATAGTCATTAGATTGGCCTTCGTTACTTTTCATTCATAGAGAGCAGTTCCAATTCTTAATATCAAATTATGATTATTTTCCCTTCGTCAGAGAGCTCTAAGACTATTTTGATTCATTGCTTTAATGTAATTCAACAAAATGAAATTGAAGCGTTATAGAATCAAAGGTCCATCGTGCGTTTAATTTGTGTTTTCAGATACAGAAGGTATCAGCCTACGTTGAAAATCGATTTTCGTCCAAATTTTTATTGTTTTCTCTGAAAGCTCATGCGTTCAAGTTTCCAAAGCTGCGTTTATTTTATTTTTATGATACTCAGAAAGAAAACTAGAGCCTTTTTTGGCAACCTTGAGAGCTGAAAAAAAAACTGGAAGTAGAACGATTGAAAACAATTTTCAGTATTTTTAACCCATTTTTTGGTTATTATAATTATTACATTATTACGTTATTTCATAGTTTCATTACTTTTTTATCAATGATTTTTTATTGGTTACGAACTACACGGTTTTACCCCACTAGTTGGAAAAATCTTTTATCAATGATTTTTTCAATTCCTACTATAGTTCATACTCTCCCTATATATATTTATTTATATATCTTGTTCAACTTTTCAATCGTTAATAAAATACTTTTTATTCATCCACTCAAGTTCAAATTCAATTTTTCAAACTTGTAGTGGATGACACTTGATGTTAATGCAGTTTTTTCAATTTTTTTAAAATTTTTCTTTGTTGACCTAAGTAGGAATTGACTTAAAAATTTTTTTATATTATTTGTTTTGTCGGTTACGAACTGCGCGGTTTTACCCCACTACTGGATAAAATTTGCTCTAAACTGCAATAACAGTTCCTTTGCTTCTGATGGCCATTGTGAAAAAATGGTTTATAAAACACAAATGAAACCTTCAACTCATTTAAGCACAAAAACACGCACAATGAATTAATCCTGTAACAAATTATCTCTTGATGCTTATTTCCACTGCCGCCTTCTCGTGATGGACGAATAATAAATCTACCGCAGCGAGAATGACTGCTTCAGAAACCATGCCTATCACTTTTGACAATGAAGCGTTTCGGACTAATTCTTATTGAAGACAGAGCATAAAACACGAAACGTGCAAAAGAATAAGCACTAGTTTCAAAATAATATTTCTGGCATATATTTCTGTACAATACATCTTTTTTAGTTATTGGAATATTAACGCCTTCCTTACGTTTTTATTTAGTCTCCTAATTAGATGCCACCACCCATTTGATATATTTTTTTTATTATTTCAATATATTTAAGATGTTAAAGGATACTTGAGACATTTAAGCGTGACCAAGTGATTTTTGCATTTAAAATTAATTGCTACGTTGACTTGATACTGATTTAAATAGCGAAATAAAGATCTCCTCCGTGGAATTGTATGTATCGGAATATCATTTAAATAACTCTATCCGTTATATATAATATTATGTTACATATGTTTAAATATAATTAAAAATTAACTGCTAAATGCCTGCGAAAATTTTAAGAAGGCTAGTTCGGAAATATATTTGCAATATATTTTAACTTATTATCGATTTTCTATGGCAATATTGTTACGAACATGGAAAGTCGCTTCCCAGCAGTGTTAGTCTTATGGTTGAGAAGAGAGTTTTACAGGGTTAAGCATGGATTGACGGGCAGCGGCTGTTCCGGGATCCCTGCCCTTGGCGACCATTTTGGCGAAAAATTTGGCGACCTTGGCGACAAATAGATGATTCCAGAAAATGCAACCCTTTTCTCGATATTTCTATTAGAAAAGGGAATACGCTTGAATATACGAGAAAACTCTATGTGACGTCACGGCCTGTCGGAAAGAGTATATAAGGACCGCGCCTGGATCAAAGAGAGTGTGCTGATCCATTGGGAATGACTTTAGAGTTTCGTCTGCAGTGCGAGCTAGGAAGCTGGTGCGCTGAGCGCTATTGTCGTTATTAGTGATTTGCTGATTGTTTGTGTTGCTAAATATCAAAGTGCTGAACTGTTATTAACTGTGAATTGTTGTCTGTTTACATTGCTGATCTGTGCAAGAACTATTGTTTCCTGTACCTGTGCTACGTGTTTTCCTGCATATCTGTAAATAAACCTTCATTCTCCATTATCCTGCGTGTTGGACTGTTTACACCATACACCCACAGAAAGACTTTTGTAACAATATTCATTCAGAAAATGTGGGATAAACATAAAAACCGTTTACTCGTATAAGTTTAAAAAATAATTCTCTTTTACTGTAAATTACTTTCTATTCATGAATCATTTCGAATATAAAGAAACAAAATATTATATTTTAATCCAGATGCCTAAAGCGCATAACAGCTCCTAAAGCTGCTAAAGGGAGAAAAAATTTAATTGCAGAACTTTTTTATCTGACCTTTTCCATGAAAATTTTAATAAATATTCATTTGCACCGCTGAAAGAAATTAAATTAAATTAATGCATCGTTTCTGAATCTTCCTCTTTGAAATTAAGAAGACAGACGAACTGAGAAAATTTAACTGAAGCCCTCGTTTCTCATTAGTTCCTGAGTTTGCAATTAAAGTTTCATTTCCGAGAACCTTTCAACGAAAGAGAGAATACTCAATTAAAAATTCAAAATATGAGAGAAACTAATGAAGATTTTGTAAAGGTTTTCTCCAGAGGGGCTTTACAAAAAAATAATGGCTTTTTTGGGGGGTCTAAGCAGGAAGCTGTATATAAAAATGATAAATTAAATTTCAAGTTCCAATTCCTTCAGGTTAACATTCATGGAAAACAAAATTAAAAATCGCATTTTACTGGAGGCCATGTTCTCGATTCTTTTGTAAATAATAAAACTGTGCTGTTTTTCTGTGAATAGATTTTATAAATTTAGTATTTTAATTGCCATATAATTAAAAATAAATCGTAAAATCTACCAAAAAAAAAACCAAGCTCAGAATCTGCATATCTTATGAAAATCTGTTTGAGAGTTTTGATTAATTCTTTACAGCAAACCATAGCATTTCAGAAATATTTTTAATTAAACCTTGCCGATATAACTTATTTTTAGAATTTTCCTCAAATGTATCTATTAATTTTACAATGAATATACTGACAGTTAGAGATTACTGGGAAATGCTAAAAAGACTATCTTGCTGGTGTACTGGGAATATTATCTTAGTCACGATCTTCCATTTGAGGTACTATATATTTGATTATTTGCACTATAGGAATCGCTTTTATGTTGTGTCAAAATGAATCTACATTTACACTCTTAAAATTTGTCACACAGATTGACGTATTGTTGACTCAATACACCTTGAATCCTGAATTTTAAAATCTATCGTAAAAAATTTTATTTAATATTTTGTGTTTTTTCGGATTGTGTTATGGTTTCGGGTAATCAAAGAAAAAAATCAACACACCATCGGATAAAACAAGAAATTGTAGTTTTAATGAAATTTGATTCGAACATCTAATTTAATTTGTCAAAATAAAAGTCTAATATCATTCTTATTTTGTTTGCTTTGTTATTAAGTTTTCATAATTTTATTTTAATTTCTGTCACTTCCCTGGCAACTTTACTTTATGTCAGCTCACGGGCAATGCCGCCCGGATACTTATGAAATATATAAGTAGTAATTTTCTTTAATTAAAATATATCGTTATATATATCTGTCGCGCTTATTTTGTTTCCAAATGGCGATTTGTTAATTTAGCAACGTGTCGTATTCTTGACCACATAGCTTGTAAAGTTAAGTTACCCACAATCTGCTTTTCTTTTCAATTCTATTGTTTCCCAGATTTTTCTATTGTCTCCATTTGAAATTTATTTCTTGTGTTGGATAATACATAATGTTAATGCATGAATATTTTTTCTGTGGAAATTAATTATCTTGAATTTAAATCGTCCAGATTTTTTATTTTTTCAGTATGAAAAACTCAAAATAATTTTTAATGTTGACGCTCTGTCGACTCCATTTGGCAGTACATATATTTTAATTATTAATAAGAAATTAAAATTTCATAATTTTTCCCTATTGCTTATCGTAACTTTTTCTGCTATTCTTCATAGCTATGAATTAAAAAGACTGGGCTTCTAAAATTCTTTTAAGCTCTTTTCTTGATTTATTCTCTGAAGGAAAAGCCGTTACATTTTTAAAAAATGAACAGCAAAAGAAAAAATGAATGGAAATAAAAAGAAAGGAATGATGTGGTATTCTAAAGTTAATACAGTCGGCGCTCGTTATGACGACCCCACATTATAAAGACCATTCCATTATAACGACCAATGATAAAATCCCCAACTGTGTTTCCCTATGCACTCTATGTTATTTTACTTCCGGTATAACGACCGTCCAATGCCGTCTAATCCCAATACAACGTCCGAATTCAATGTACACTCTTCCCTGTATTTTCCCAAAAAGAACATGTTTCTAAACGTGTAACTTGAAATGACATTGATTATTGCATTGCCAAGCTTCATAGATGTAGAATTTTCAATGTTGCAGTTCAACTTTGACGGGGGGGGGGGAAATACCACTCACCACAGCGCGGAAGAATAGCCTAGAATAAAAAATGTTTCAAGTGCTATTGAGACTTTAAAATGTTTTTTTTTGAAAGGCAAGAAAATACAGAACATTATTTATCGTCTTTAATTGAAATGGAAAATTATGTTTTGAAAAAAATCACATATGTTGAAAAGACAAGCAACCATCTCTGATTTTTTCTTTAGAAAATAGATGTTTTGTAAGTCCACCCCTCATTTTATACTTTAAAATCTGTTTTAGAAATATATTTTTAATTGATAAAATTTTATTTTTAATACCAATGATAAAAAAAATGAGTTGAGTATTTAGTTGGAATCTCTTTAAAAATCGCCTATTTTTACGGAACTGCTGAGCGTGCACGTGTACGTTTTTTAATTATATCCACTATAGTCACCATTCGTTATAAAGACCTTTCGTTGTGGGACGCAGAGGTTCGTTATAACGAGCGTCGACTGTATTAAGAATTGAAATGCCTTTCCTGGAAAAAAAAATTGAAAATTTTTAAAAAAATTAAATTAATTTTAATTTATTTCTTCTTTAAATTAATTAATTTGAAATAATTTTAAAAATAAAAAATTTGATGTCCATTATTTCTTAAAACACATGGCGCGTAATTTAATTCTTTTCTTGTATAAAGTAATTTTGGGGGCATTATAATAAGATTAAGAGTGTGGCATAAACTTTCCATATGATTGCATCAATATTCTGCTATATGGACTGCAAAAGAAAGTCTTACCATTCGTGCTACTATATGAAGCTTAAAAATAAGACAGTCAAAGAGAAAAGATTTATAGAATTATTTTTAAAAAAATATTGATGGTTTTGAAGTAATTCTTTCGTGGCTATTTTTATTACTATTTTACATTTCTTTCCAGACAGTGAATAAAAAATAACTACCAGTTATTAAATTTATTTACTCTGAAGAACTGCTTTATTTTGTTTTATTTTATTTGGAGGGATTTTTTTTAATTTATGCTCTGTAGAAAAATTTTGTCCTTGTTCTGACTGAACCTTATCTTTTCATCTTAATTTTTTAAATGCTTTACATCAAAAGGTCCAAATAAGCATTTATTATGGAAGAAGTAATATCTTCAAAAAGAAGAACATTTTCGCAAATTTTTCCGCCTTTTTTTCTTTTGTTTTGCTTTAACCTTTAACGGAACTGCTCGCTTTCACTTTGAGAGAAAAAAAATCGCATCATCCTCCGATGCTTCTGCTTAGAGCATGTTTCACAAATTGAAATATTTTATTAAATGGTTTAGAGTTTTTTAAATGCTTTTCTTTACTACTGTAATTAAATTTAAAAGATGAACTTTATACCAGAAGAAATTGCAGCCCTCTAGCGGCAATTCGGCGGAAGATAATTAGTTTCCAACTAGGACTGTGATTAAATTTCGAAGCATTATCTGGCGATCATTGAAAGAGTTTTTATTTCTTGTCTCTTAAACTGAAGATAACCTAATTCCAAAGCTATTTACCATTACAAATGAGGAAATTCTGTTCTCAAACACTACATACTATGTTAATTGTCCTTTGTACTACAAAAATCTGAAACTGTGACAAATAAGTGATTTCAGTTTATCATTAAAGTAAATTATTTGTTCTCTGTTACCGAAGGTTTCCCAGCTCATCTTCCGATATTATAAAATTTGTTAAAATGATGAATTATATGAACGAATACAATCCCCTTACATTTGTATTTATTTAAACCTCACAATTCTTGATTCTTTACTAATCAGGTTCAGATTCGTAATATTTTCGAATGAGTGAAGAAAAGGATGAAGCGAAAGTAACTAAGAAAAATAATTTTAGTTAAATTTTTAATTAAAATTAATTAAAAATCAACGATTGCTAGGTAAAATTTCTTCATTGATTTTTTTTAATTACATCGAGCCAAAAGTCTAAATATTAATTTTTATTAACTAATTATTAAATTATTCAAAATTAATTTTAAAACGCAAAATTAAAGTTTTGCAGAAGTGTACCTCTGCACAGTACAATATAATAAGTTACTGCACCCCCACGGTTATTGCACAAGCCGTCACTGAATGGGAATTTTGAGAAAAATGTCATCACTAATATATTTAATATAACTGTTACTGTTTACCGTTTGAATGAGTTATAACCACGTTAGGTGGTAATACATAATTACTAATTGTCTAAGTGAATTTATTTTACTTTTGATTATATTCACTGGCAAATGCATCTGCAAAAGATTACTATCGTATAAAATATGTGGAACTGTTTAGAACAAGGCATAACTAATTTTTTATGAACTTTCTTTCTCGTTTCTGTCGACATTCCAATAAAATTTATATACTATAAACATGCTTAGAAGTTGTAAGAAATAGAGTCATCCGCTTCTTTGAAAGCCGTGTACTGAAAACTTCTTATTCGGAAGTCCACACAAAAACAACAGGCAGTAAAATAAATTCGAATAAACAACTGGAATTCTAAGTAAACAAATAAATATACCCTTCCGAAATGACAATATTAGCGTTTGGAATCATCCGCCATTTCGAAATCTGGAAAAAGATGACTTCAATAATGACTTTAAATCTTAATTCAAGAGAACAAAACTTAGGCTTCCTTTATTCTCTTTCAGGAAATTTGTATATCTTGAATGGGATTCGATATTTTCGTAAAAGACCTTCCAGTACTTATTTATTTAAAAATATTTTCATTGTCATCTTTATTTGATGAATTCTTTTATTTATTTCAAATTTCACATTTGCCATGTGACTGATACGTTACGAGAATTTATTCTATTTGATATTTATTCTAAAATAGATCATCCGAAATCAGTTTAGAAACTGTATGAAATATTGGTTCGGAAAAATAATAGAATCTGCCAGTAAATTCGCTCTGTACTGATGGACCATTTTACTTTCAATCAAATGGTAATCCTGTTATGCTTCGTTCAGTTACGTAATTGCTAAGGGCAAGCAGTTTTCTTCTAGAACAGAAAAGTAATAAATGTGTAATTTCATATTTAATTATACAGTTGCTGAAAAGCAGAGTGAATAAAATTCTATAAAGAATAGTAAAATTTGAATTTTCTAAAAAACTGTAAGCAAAACATCTGAGACTGCGGAAAATAATAAATAGCAGGTTTTCAGAACGAACAAACAACGAATTCAATCATTGGTAAATATCAGAGAAACGGCGGAAAAAATTTTCTAAATTTATATCCATATTAATCGGTCCAATTTCGCATAAAGAATGCTGGTGTCGGACCTTTGACTGAAAAGTATTTTAAAAAAGTAAAGAAAAAATATCTAATGTTTCATCATAAAACAAAACTTTTGGGTAAAATTAGTAGCAAGAAAAAAAAAAATAAAGGCAAAGAAAATAAACGCATAAAGTTTTTCTGAGTAGAAAAGTTAATTAACTTGGCCGTTCGTTTTTTACTCGTATTTGAAAAGGCTGCGAACTAATAATAATTATAACCACGCACAAATTAAGAATACTTTATGATGGAACAAAACCATTCAGCTTCTTTTTACTCACCACATTTTATTTCTTTTCTTAATTAATGCTTCTTCTAAAGTTTCTCCACTTGATTTTTTGGCTTTATTACTCATTTTATGCTTTATAGAATATTGTGACCGATTCATTTCTTTTTTTTAGCAGAGAAGGCATGGCGGCCTTTTGTAAAAAAATAGAGAAACTAATGTTATTACACTTTTAATATCACAGTAATGCTCATTAAATCACTTTTACAAGGAACGGTTAAATTTTGTGTTATGCGTTTTACTAAATAATAGTCGTTAAAGTGGTTTTCGTTATTTTCTACACTGTAAAATATCCGTTTTTTCCTGGACTTTTTCCGTATTTGACGGTTTAAAGCTGTTTGTTGATAAAACGGTTTTTTCTCAGTTTTCCGACTCAATAAACAGTTTAAAACCGTCAGCTCAAATACTATTTTCGTCATACAGGTATTG
>BGPR01003719.1:105726-129305 GCA_013235015.1 Araneus ventricosus
GGTGAGCACGTTATCCTTACATATCTCTGTCCAGAGTCTTTTCTGCTCATCAGCTAACATTAAGATGCAGCTGCACACACAGTTGTAAAATTTATGATGAGTACGTTATCCTCACATATCTCTGTCCAGAGTCTTTTCTGCTCATCAGCTGACATTAAGATGCAGTTGCACACACAGGTGTAAAATTTATGATGAGTCCGTTATCCTTACAAGTGCACGTAGTTACAAAATAAAAATCTGCTTGAAAAAATTCGATGTTTGAGCAGTTCAATCTGTTTCTGAACTAACCACTTTCTTTACTTCCATTTAAGCTACTTTCGGCTGGATTGCAAACCATCCAACGGGGAGAAATGTCTTTGTAGGCATAAACTATATAATATGGTTAGAATTTTACATTAATTAAATTTAATATTGTAATAATCTTAAATAAATTCATTAATTGCTAATTAATATTCCATTAGTTATTTCTAAAGGGAGAAATCTGCTAATAAAAGAATTGGTAGGTTTTACTGAAAAATAAAATTTTTATTACTGGTTAAAGGGATGCTCAAGAACCTTTTAATATAGGAATTTTGGCTAAGAAATAAGAAAGTACTTCCCCCTAATTTCAGATGCTTAGAAGATAAGGTCTGGAATATCTCTGAACCGCCAGTGGAGTTACTATTCTTGTTTTTCCTTATTTACAATCAAATTGCCTATCGCATATGAGAGAAATGAATAGCACAAGCGAATAAAACAAACAATTAACTGATTAGAGAAGAGACAGATGAGTTCAGTGTGGGGTGGGAGCGAAATTCTAATCGTTTACTGATACAGCAGTTGTACCAGCCCGCAAGCAAATGTAAAATTCTGTTGGTACAACATCTGTACCACCCATAAGGGAAGGACAGATATGAAACTCCACATACCCAATGACATATTAGATATCCCATTCCTTTAGTTAAAACAAAAGTTGTCTTTTTCTTATTTAAAGCAACTGTATCTCGGTACTATTGCAAACGTGTATTCCATTAAACCTGTGTTGTACACTTTAGCTCGTCTATCCTTTTCTTTAACATAATTCTCTGACAAAGAGCCGTTTGTAGTGGACGCCCTTTACGTTTACGACTCTAAGTTCTGTTGTAAAATGACTTTTTTTTGTCTGCCTGACAGAAAGTCATTTGATGGATAAATAAGACATGCATTTTCTGTGTACCTTAACTCTTTAATCCCGAGACGTCTTTTTTCTTCTAGCCACCTTTATAACCGAGACTTTTGGGAGGAAGCGACATAAATTGGACTCTCCCAACCTGGGTGGTCATTTAACCCCACGCCCTGCTATAACCTTCCCTTAAAGCGCTCGGATATGGTCTGTGGTTGGCAAGGATAATTGGACCCCTTACCGCACTTATCTCCTAAGCTATCTCAGAGCCTCACCTCCCCTCGAAAGAAGCCAACCGCTTCAGACCGGCCTTCATCGCTGTTAAGGGGAAATTTTTATACAGCCTTGCTCGATGTGAGTGGGTTAAAGTTTGTAAACGACCTTCTGGGACGGCCTGCATATAATAATGTTAGTTAACATAAATGGTAACTCTTATTTAAAAAAATAATGTAAGTATAAATTAAATGCATAATTTCCTTGAATGTAAGTGAAGGCAAGCAGACAAATTAACGAAATCATAAAAAATATAATTAATATTTTCATTCAACTTGAATGGCAATGAATAAATAAAATATTTATAAATCTGGTTCTTTTTTAGTAGTTTATGAGTATATGGAAGAAAATTGTGTGTTTGTTTAAGAAAACTACATCTTCAGTTCACAGTTTTGGTCTGAACCTTGCCTGTAACGGTACCTGCATAAAATGAAATTTGTAAATGGCATTTTGGGACAGCCAGCATATAATAATGTTAGTTAACATGAATGATAACTCTTATTTAAAAAAATAAGGTAAGTATAAATTAAATGCATAATTTCCTTGAATGTAAGTGAAGGCAAGCAGACAAATTAACAAAATCATAAAAAATATAATTAATATTTCCAGTTAACTTGAATGGCAATGAATAAACAAGATATTAATAAATCTGGTTCTTTTTTAGTAGTTTATTAGTATTTGGAAGGCAATTGACAATTTGTTTAAGAAACCTACCTCTTCCGTTCACAGATTTGGTCTGAACCTTGCCTGCAGCAGTTCCTTCATAAAATATACAAAAATAAGCATGGAAAGTGTACTTAAGGCTATGTTATTTTCCATATTACAAAATCGATATAGAACTTAGAAATTTAGAAAAAATCTTCTTAAAAAACGGCCCTTAAAAGCAATTAATAGCATAACTTTGTAAGTCATGCAAATGGTGCTGCCCTAGAAAAAGATAAATAGATAAAAACTGCAATATCTTCTTCAGAAAAAAAAGGCTAAAGAAACAAAAAAGCGCTTGTATAAGAGTTGCCTGAAAAAGTCCAAAAGCAAAAACTGTTGTAATTCTTTAACTTAAAAGGAACATTTTGGCATAATTAATAGGCGACGTAAACAGCATTATAATGCTGTTTTTGAGAAAAGAGACGTCTTTCTTGTTTGCTGCCGCAGACGTTCCTGCACATAATGATGCGACGAGGGACTTCTTCTGTTTTTTAATGTTAAGATAAAAACTAATAAGGCTTTTTTCCCTCGAAAAGAGCAGCATATTTATTTCTAATTCTTCTTTGAGCTAGGAAATCATAATTGCTCAAAAATTACTAAGGATGGTGTCGAGAGACATTAATAGCCGTCTTTTTTCGCATGCATATATTTTCTTTTTTGAATAGCAGTCACTTTTTTACAATATGAAGTTTTTCCATTAAGTATATTTTAATATCTGTAGTATTATTTTATCGTTTTTTATGAAATTTTCAACAGACTGTCGCTAGTGATAAAAAGAATTTTCTATTTTTAAAGCATTATATGCGAAGTAGAATATTGCATGGGGCTTATTCTTTATTGAATCTCACCATTAGATAGAATGCTCAAACTTCTAAAATTTTTGTCCTAAATTAATTCAACGCCGAGACCCTTTAACATAATGCATCAATTACTTTATAGCATTCATAGTGTACTAATAGTACGCATAGTGTACCAATACTATAAGTCTAATATTACACTGAGCGTCCCATTTATTTTAACGCTCAGACCTTCTTTCAGGCATGTGGTACACATAGTGTAATAGTTTAATAATATGCGTAGTACCAAATAGTCTGATAGTGCATATAATATAGGGCAGGCAGGGGCAAGTTTACACAAGGTTTATATTTCACATACCATTGATCGGGTGTCGCGACATGTCGTTTCAGAAGTGTCTCGGCCTCTATTAATACTCACGCCAGTTTGGAGTCAGTCTTGAAAGTGGATAGGGAAGTGGACAACTTTTTCTGATTTTTTACCATTTTAGTAAATTTTTGCCCTTACTTTATGGCTTTAATAGAGCTCGTACTGTTTGAATATTATAACTTATTATGGATTATCCTCTTAGGTCGTCCTTTTGTGGTATTTTAAGCTATTTAGTTGATTATTTTTTTGATGAATAAAGCTTGCATGCTGAGTTATAACCAAAAAACGGCGATGGGGCAAGTTTACACACAGCGCATGGGGCAGGTTTACAGAGTGTGTAAACTTGCCCCTTCGCCATTTTTTTGTTAGAACTGGCACAAGTGGCACTTGCATTTCAAATTCATTCCCAACACCTGAAGATGTGAGGCCATTTCAAAAAGCAGGGCAAAGGAAAAGAATTAACAGAAGTAGGGAAAATGGCGAACATCAATTCTTACAGATACACCTGTAAAAAATGCTTTACAAATAGAGAAGGAGAAATCGATAAAGAGGAAATTATCATCTACCCATCATACTATGTCTCAATCAGTAAACTCCACTAGAACATGTTATAATAATGAAAGAAAAAGTGTGGATCAAAAATTTAAAAATAAGAAATATCTAGTTCTGAAAGAAACTTTGGAAAATGTTGAGCGTGAAAAGACACAAAAAACTAGGAAAACTTTTGATTCTGATAAAGAGCATGACGATGAAAATTGTCTGTGTATTTACTGTTTAAATCCATAAGAAGAATCAAGATCTGGCGAACAGTAGGTGCAATGCACCGAATGTAAGAGGTGGGCTCATGAGGACTGTATTACCAATGACAATTCAAAATATCTTGTTCGTGTAAATTGTGAGAGTGATTTTGAAAACTATTAGGATTCACAGTAATTGTTTATAATATATTATGCACTTTTTGCAATAAACTAGGTTTCTTTGTATTTAATTTGTTGTATTTTGATCACTGTAAGCCTTCTATTTAATTATTTTTGGTGGCGTGTAAACGTGCCCCAGACATTGTGTAAACTTTCCCCAGTCATGGGACAAGTTTACACATGTGACATCATGGCAAATAAAATGGTATAATTACAAAAATATAATAATTTAACGTACTTAAAAATATGCACTAGATGCCTTAAAATCTAACTAATTAATTTGTAATGAAAATGAGAGTCTTAAAATAGAAAAATAAAAGTTTAAAAAGTGTGTAAACCTTCCCCGTTCTCTTCTACTAATAGTTCAGTAATGTATATAGTGTACGAAGATTGCACATAGTCTGATAGTACACATACTGCCACCGTCAATCTAACACTCAGGCATTTTTAAACTTGTCCTAAAGGATGGAACACAAAGTGTACTGACAGATTTTTTTCTCTTGCTTATGAACGGTGGTGCATTCCTAAATCATTGGTATTTCACTCCAATCTTAGAACTAATCTTCCTGCCACTGTCTAATCACTCAGAAGATAGTTTTATTTAGATTGCACACCACCTCCCAAATTTTCGTGTCCATCACGATTTGCGTGATGGACAAGTTTATTGCTAACGAGGAAAGATAAAAATAGGCAACTCCCAAAGCGATCTGAAGGTTCATCTTCAAATATCTTGAAAAGGTGAGAAAGAATTTTCTTTTTTTCTCAGTTAAAATTTTAGTCTTAAGGAGTTTGGTCTTGGATTCTCCTAAGTTGAAATCTAAAGATTAAAATATTGAAAATGCACGTGCGTGCCATTATGTACAAATTTATTACACCTCCAGCCTGTAAATCCTACCTGCTTCTTAAATTAAAATTTTGTGGAAAGAAAGGAAACTAAATCAGTTTCATTAACGCCTTGATCGGCAACTGCCTGAAAACGTTTGTAAACATCCCCGCAATACCATTAGAGAGCGATGTCTTTGCTCCGAACAGCACACCACCTCCCAAATTTCCACACCATAGCATTGGCTGAATGTTTGATTTTTGGGCAAATTTAATATGATCAGATCCCTCATACTAGGTGCCTCGGTACAAATGTAGTCTCCGGTTCGGTTTTGCTTCCTGCCACTTCGTTTTGCCAGTTGTTAATCGCCAAGAGATGCACTCCTCGATGTTGACGCCGATTTGTTTTGGATGCGCAGCTATCTTTTTCTTGATCTCTTGCGCATCTCCACTTCTTGAACCTTCTTTAATTGGTCGCCTGTTTGCGTCGGCTCGAATTTTGTAATTTGTGATCATTTCCCAATGGATTTTTGTTGACTGATAGACTCTTTGCTCTTGTTGGCATTTTGAGGAAGGAACCTGTTTTGGCTTGTTTCTCTCAATCTTTTTCAAGTCTTTTATATCCATGGCTTCAAAATCTTCGCTCCTGTGGACTTTCTGACGAAGGAATGTTTTGAGGTAAGAACTCACTTTGGAATTTAAAAAAACGTAGATTCTTAACATTCAATGAACAAGCCTAGCTACTATGTTCCCGCTATGCTGAAAGCTAAGCCGATGGTGTTGTTTAAAGTTAAAAAAAATTGTACGGTACCCCTCCCTCACAAACCACAAACCCTCCTATTTGAGATGCCGCAGGCATCGCGTGCGCAAGAGACCAATAAAAAGATTGCTGAGCACCCAAGAAAAAAGTTAGCGAAGCCGCTCAGAGTTGCGCCAAAAAAATTGGTTGAAAACCAGACCGCACTGGAGACTACATATTTACAGGTGCCTCTTCAGTAGAATAAGTTCTCAAAATCTGCAATCCTTCGATTCAAAAAGTTGAAATTTTGTTACGAGGTAAACCGTAATGGCTCAATGCGAGCAGGAATTTATTTGGCCACTTATCACAGCAACTCATAAGAATGTCTCTCCTTCACTGAAAATTTCCTCTCTGCATTGGAGCAGTTCGTTATTACAAATAGATCATAAAGCAGGGAAACTCATTATTCCACCAACCCTATCAAAGAATAAAAATATTTCCTGCCCTCTCAACTGAAAAAGATTTTAAGTGGTATCAGAGTAATACAAAATACATGTATAACCAAATACGCCCTTCCCTTCCATATTTCAGGTCAAAGAACACGAGCGAAGGATCCATCATAAGTTAGCAGAAGTAACAAAATCATCTGGTCCTATCTAATGGACTGACGATGGAGTCCTACAAATAACCATAAATCCTAAAAAGTATCGAGAAAGTGTGACATTTTGCTACAAACAACCAAGAGGAAATTTATCGAACTCTCCTGGTAGAAGCTTCATTTTATTAGGAGAGAATAAAACTCTGGAGAAGGGATGGATATTAAAAAAATCGTTTAACACGCATTGATTACTAAACACAGACTCTAAGAATACAGGATTAAAGCCCTTAATTGAAGGACTTTGGGACTGTGTCGTTTAAATCATAATACGGCGCTTCGTCATATAATTAAGAGAATCGAATATTTGCAACAGCTTCAATTGTACGGCTAGGTCCCCAATTTGATATAGATATGCAATTTTGAAGTCAAGATTTATCAAATTTCATTTTTGTATCTTATTGCATAGTTGAACTCACATATGCACGGATGAGCATACAAACAAATATTGTAGACTGTGACGTACTTCATAAACCAGCGGGAGTGGCCTCCCCGAAACTTTCTCGCATACGACTAACACGCATGGCGGAAAAAATAAAAACGAGCGCCAGAAAACATGCAGTATTCTCTAGTTTTTGCGCTTTTTTTGCTTCGTAGGGGTAAAAAACAGAATATGCAATTTCAACGCCTTTTTTTTAAACCGATTTCAACAAAAATTGGAGACAAATCTACAATTAGTGTTTCAAGACTACATATGAAATTTTATTTATCTAAGCCATTTCTTTTAGAAGATATCGTCGTCAGAAGTATACGATTATACAGACCGACAGACAGTCAACCCTTTGACGGATTTAGCCCAAAATTTGATTCGGGCCTACATTCCTGATGATAAAACTGTGTACCAAATTTTTTCCATCTAGCTATTCAAGATTTTGAGTAATAATGTTCATATGAACGCGGACAGACAGACACACTTCCCGTAGACGGATTTTGTCCAAAATTTGATAGAAACCTACAAATTATGTTTCAAGACCATGTACCAAATTTCATCTCTGTATCTGTAATAGTTTTCGAGTCATCGTGTTCACAGACACACAGACAGACATAATTCTAAAATTGTGTTTTTCGGACTCAGGGTCGTCTAAAACGTGGATGTTCGTCAAAATCTCGAGTTCGTATTTTTTGACGATTGCAATATTTTCTCTTTGTATACTTCGCATACGAGAAAGTGAAAATAATGGCATGGCATGCACTGATTCCTAAAAACTAGTAGTTCCACTAATTTTGAATTAAGATTTTTTAATTATCGGACTTGATAACGGCGGTTTAAAATCGTTATAAATTTTGTCGGATAGATCAGGCAAGACAGTTCCGTCTTTCCAACAATGAAAATAAATATCATAGCTCTTTTAACCCCTTCCTTCTCGCTCCCATCAAAATCACGGTGTGAGGTTTCACACTCTATTTCTCGTACCCGCGATATTTACGGGCTGGAGTGTTCAAAAGTAACGCACCAAAAAGAATAAAAACAAACCATTTTTTATAGCCGGAAAATTTTTTATTTCTTATTTTACACACCAGATGGCACTACCAGACTATTTATAATGTAATTGGAGATAGTTGGTTTATTTTAAACTTGATGTATACATGAAAAATTTATTGATATTTATTTGTGTTATGCGTAAGTTTCATAAATTTCTCTTTTAATGTTTAAAACACATATTTTTTTATTGTTTCCTACATACTGGAAAACCAACATTCAGTCACAATAACCCTGATTGTAGGTTTTTCTGTAAAACTTAAATTTTCTTAATTTGAAGCTGAAAAATATTTCAAAAATTAAAAATGAATACATATATTGTTCACACACTTATTTTTATAAAATTTTCTTGAATAAAAAATAGGCACCTTTTTTACTTTTTTCTTGAAAATTATGCGTTCGTTAAGGGGTTAAGTTTGTGTTTCCTTTTATTTTCTCGCATGCGATGTACACAAAGAGAAACTGTTGTAATATCGACCTTGAGATTCAATGAATTTCCATGTTTTAGATCCCCCCCCCGATTCCGAAAAAAAACATTTTTGGGAATAAAATCTATATGTGTGCCCCTCTGTGAACACGAGGGCCCCGGTATATATATATATATATATATATATATTTGTAGAACTATTCAAATATTTAAAGAAAAGAAATTAATTAGATAAAAAATCGTTTGGTCATAAAAGAAATTAATTTAAAAAATCGTTTGGCTGTAAAAGAAATTAATTTAAAAAATCGTTTGGCTGTAAAAGAAATTAATTCAAAAATCATTTGGAATTAATCCTTTTCTAAAGGTTATAACAATAGAGTGGCATTGAAATATTTGTCTTTTGCTAACGTCGCCTAGCAACGGAGAAGAATAAAGATGATTGAACATGGAATTAGATGTCAGTGAGTGATATAACGTTTGTGATGTAAGTGTATGTGTTTGTTTTACACGTTTGTGCTGTGGAAGACGTCCAATAAACATATTATTTTTGATAAAGAAGGCTCCACGATTATTCATGCTATGCTGAAATACATCACACCATATGCGTGTGAGCAATAACTCTACTCAGAGTGAGACTCTCATCTATAGAGATGGTTCAAAGGGTTGATTGTTGTCTTTTCGTGCACATATGAAAGCGATAACTCAAAAAGTGCAGCGAAGTAGATGGCTGAATTTTAATAAAAAGTTTTTCACACTAAACTTGCTAAACATTTACACCAAAATTGTAGATATATGCCTAATTTTGGCCTAAATCTATCAAAAGGTAGACTATGTATGCAAATATGCAAATCAGACGACTTACAACTTGTTCCTCAATAGATGCATTTAACGAGCTTGTAGGTTTTTTTATAAAGTTTGCGGACTTTTATGACATTTTGTGAGTAATTAATTTTCATCCGTTATGACAAAAACATCATTTAAGTGAAGGCCAAGAATAGAGACAATTTGATAGACTCGAGGTGGTTCAGGAGAGACGGTTTTGGTCTCGTCATTTCATCACAATTTGAATTACGAGGAACGTCCCCGATTAGTCATGGTGTGGAATCAAACTGGGAAGATAGTAAATCAATCAATCAACCAGTATGATGGTCTTCGAATTTCAGTTCGAAAAAGAGCCAACAAACCGGAAACACGTATATAAAAATTTCTTGATATGAGGAAGCAGAAAGCAAATATAAAACTGACTAACTCAAGTACGAAATCATAAAATGAACGAAGAATCTTAAATCTGTGATTAAATACGAAAAAAAAGTATGTTTAACTTCTCGTAGCTCAGTTTCATTTCATTTATTATTCAGCATATATTTGATCGACTCTTAGAAATTTCCATAAAATAAAAAGAAAGATTAGTAAAAGGATACTTCAAACATAAATCGACGGATCTTCGTTTAAAAAAGTGAAGAGAAACGGATCAAAAAACTAGTAAGGACGACGAAAAGTGCTTTCGTTTAAAGGCCAATATCAGTTCACTGAACAATGTTTTAAATAAGTGCAAGCATTGCTTTTTTTCATGTTAAAAGAAAAACGATGAAAAGTGTTCTCTTTTTATATCTTTAATTAATAAAACATCCATTAATGTTATTGAAATGAAAAAGAATATAAAAGGGAGAAAAAAGGATTTAATCTCTTATGTTTAATAACGTGTTTTAATCGTGGGAAAAGTACTTGTCTTTTAGGTTTCACCTGCTTTTTTCACACAGTTTGTTTAAATTTTTATCTCTTTGCTTTCATTTTTTTCTCGTTGGCTGGATATTTTGGCGGAAATGGATTTCAGAATGAAATAGTGATCACTTAAAAATTACAAGTATACTGTTACACATCATATAAAAAATTTAGATTAAATTTATGGTGATTTTTTTTCATTATTCAATGAATAAATCCCCAAACACTAATTCTGTCAAAAATAAATCCGTGTGAAACTTTCGCACATTCAACATTCCTCTCTCTTTCCCCAACCGAAAACATTTTTTAATCTTTTGTTGTTGTTGAAATTAAATACTCTGAGAAGTGTAAATGTCACCGTTAAAGTGTATAATTCATTCTATAGAATAACTGATCAAGTCAGTTAAAGTGTAAAATAGATTAATTATTTCATACTTTACCTAGTTATTCTATGAAATAACTCGGTATTCTATAAAATAACTAGTGATAGACCGTTAAAGTGTAAAATAAACAAGTCCGTTTTCTTATAAATTAAACAATGATTGCAAATCAGCCATAACCAGTACAAATTAAAACCACTATAATACTGTCACAAAACAGTAATGTCGTTTTCTTGCCGTATTAGTCTTACAGATGGGAAGAGAGATTTAGAGGAATACGTATTGGGAGGAAGTCAATGACACTCGACCTTGGCGAACGTTTAGACAACTTCGTGACAAATTTGGCGACAAAATGAAGGTTCCAGAATATACAGGAATTGCCTCGGTATCTCTATTAGGAACCCACTATAAACGCAGATTCCTTACATTCAATGAGCTAGCAAAACTACTAAGTTCCGCCTCCCACTGCTAGCGAAACTGTAGGATGTTTTTTAAAGTAAAAAAATTTGTCTGGTGCTTACTTTCGTTGCCGCAGGCATCGCGAGCACAATTTTACCTACTTCATGTGAGTAATCAAAAAAAGTAGATTACTTACATTCAGTGAGCTATCGAAGCTACTAGGTTCCAGCTCCTGCTGCTAGCGAAGCCGTAGGATGTTTTTCAAAGTTAAACAATTTCCCCTGCGCCCATTTTAGATCCCGCAGGTAACGCGAGCACAAATTTTCCAGCTTTATTTGAGTAATTGAAAAACATAGATTCCTCACATTCAATGATATTATATTGCGAAGCTACTATGTTCCGGTTCCTGCTACTAGCGAAGCAGTAGGATGTTTCTTTAAAAAAAAATCCGATCCCCACTTTAGATGCTGAAAATACAAATAACAAATTTGACTAACAAACGGAATGAATCGTGTCGGCTATTTTACACTTGAACGATGTGTGAACCGTTATTCTATAGAATAACTAGTTAAAGTGTAAAATGAAAGTTTATTTTACACTTTAACTGAGTTGTTCAGTTATTCTATAGAATAACTAGGCATTCTATCGAATACCGGATTCCATACTTTAACGGTAACATATGCATACATAAAACAGTGTATTGAACCTATTTATAATTTTCAAAATTTGATATTACAATACAATATTAACTTGTATTTTATGTTTGTCCTTTTCGGTAATTGATTCAAAAATATTATCGGATTTAGTGACACTTGAAAAGGCTTTCCATGAGTAAATACAGCATTTGGCAAGGATAATCGACCTCTTTAAAGAGTTTTTCCCTGAGACTTGCTGTTAGTGACATAGCAAAAAAAAACTTTCAGTGGGAACTGTTTTCTAGTGATTTAAAAAGGCAGGGTTTAGTAAAAAAAGGCGAGGTTAATTCGTGGTATGACAGCAGTTTTTCCGGAGCCAATTAGTAGTATCAGAATATTTATGGAAGTGCGTGAAGACCATTTTTTCTCCCTTTAAGCCATGTTTAGCATTTAAATATCTGACCGATGACAATAGCGCTTTTCTTCAAAATTAATTTTTGTGTCGGCAAGTCTGATGGGTTTAAACTATTTAAGAATTCTAGGATACAACTGTCTGAAGTCACCTCATCGAATGATGATATTTTATTTCCAATCTCCTAATTGAAAATTTCACAGCGAATTCTTTATGAACATTAACTGGAAAGATATTTCACTCTTGTTTTGTCATCTTTTAACATTTTCTTTGGCTTTTTTTATTTTCCTATTTCAATTTATTCATTTTAGGCATGATAAAATTCAAAATTATGCTTTGTTAATATCTGTTCTTCAGATTATATTATTCAAATTCTAAGTTTTTAAATTTTTTTGGAGCGGGGGAGGAGGCTTTCAATGCGTGGTAATAAAGTCACCTCATCGGATTGAACGAACTCGCAACTATAATAAAATTTGCAATTTCCTTCTACATTATTTTTCAAGCCGTACCTTTTTACTTTCGCTTATACGAAGTATACAAAGAGAAAGTACTGTAATCGTCAAAAAATTCAAACTCGAGATTTTGACGAATTTCCACGTTTTAGACCTCCCTGAGTCCGAAAAACACAATTTGGGAATTATATCTGTCTGTCTGTGTACATGATAACTCAAAAATAGTTAAAGCGACGGGGATGAAATTTGGTATGTGGTCTTTAAACATAATTTATAGGTTTCTGTCAAACTTTGGAAAAAATCCGTCAAAGGGAAGTCTGTCTGTTTGTATGTCCGCTGTCATGTGAACACTATAACTCAAAAACTTGAATAGCTATATGGATAAAATTTGGTACACGGTTTTATCGTCATGAATATAGGTCCGTATAAAATTTTGGGCCAAATCCATCAAAGGGTTGACTGTATGTCGATCTGTCTAATTTACTTTTGAAAAGAATCCGTCATCTCCACGCGCCTGCGTACTGAAAGCAATCCTCTGAGACGGCAAGAGCGGAAAATCGGTACGCATCTCTTTGAATTTGATTCTTTACCTAGATATTTTTCAATCACTACAATGAAAAACCTTCTGATAGTCATAGGATTCTGGGTAACAGTAGGGTCGAATTTTTTTATCCACGCGGGGGGAGGGAAAACAGCACCTTTCTAGGGAAGTATACGAGAAAGTTTAGGGGAGAACACTCCCGCTGGTTTTCCAAGCAGTTTTCATTTTTTGGGTGCTATATGCCTGTGTTAATAAAGTCGTTAAAATTAGCGGCATAATTTAATTTGTATGTCTTTGTTTTTTCTTTTAACTTAAATTGTAAGCAAATATTTTATTCTAACGTAAACTGAGTATGCTATGTCAAATGTCGGAAAAAATATCCTATTTATTGATATCTTTTCCACAACTGTAGGCTTAATATCAGTTGACAAAAAGGGATGTTGACTTAGGACGATAGTAAAAAAAAAACGAATGTTCATTTAACTGCAATAGCTAAAAATGTTTATGTTTTTATTATAAACTAGCAGTACGCGCATAGCTTTGGCTGTGGAATTAGAACTTCAACAAAATGAAAAAAAATGCCCACAATGACATAAAAAAGTTCTGAAAACAAAACAAAAGATAGAAATTATTGATTTTTCCCGCTTATATTTCTTCGCGTTAATGACATTTCAACTGTAGAAAAACAATACAGAGTACGTTAATCCGAAACAATATTAAAAAATTGCAATGTGAAAATGATTATTATGCAGCAAGTAAAATATTCGAGACATAAGCACGTTAAGACACTGCTGAAAATAATAATCGAAGTCATTCAGTTGATGGTTATGACGTATCCTGCGCTCTGCACCGTCAGCCCAGCCAATGAAATTGCGACAATGCATGTTGGGAAGGCTCCGGAGGAACTTCCACCGGAGTATGCTCGCTAGAAAAAAATATCTTTCAACTGACCAGGAAAAAATTAATTTATGAAAAACGGGAGAAGATATTTTAACCGTTCTTGTTTTAAATCCGACAGAACCGTTCCAGTTTTAAGCTGAAAAAAAATTGAAAATAATAGTGTTATTAGAAAGTCGGATGCAGCAAATTTAAAAACAAAAATAAAATTTCGATGGCAAAACTGACTATTTTTTAAAATTTCTCAAAATTCAGTAAATTACGTTTGAAGCTCAAAAAAAACTTAATTAGAACGAAAATTGTTTGTTCTATCCGATGGTGCATCGATTGCTTTACAGCGATCATTAGAAAGATACTACAGCCGTAAACGTGCCAAAAATGATCCAAAACAACACAAAACACTACATAAAAAAAATTTCTAGATTAATTTTTAAAATTCCGGCTTCGAGGTGCATTGAATCACCATTACGACTACCTGTGTGCCAAATTGTATGGCTGTAAGTGCGATAGATTCATCTGGACATCGCGCGCGCGCACACACAAACATTGCCTTTTATAAGTATAGATGTGGAAGGCGCTTTTTAGTGTAGATTCTTATCACAGAATAGAAAATCCACCAAGAATTCAGGAAAAGTATATCTGCTCATTGACGAATATTGTCCAATATTGGAACATGGGAACAGCTTTGATATACGGCGAATCTTATATTGGCGACTTTTTGTCGCATAACCAAGATCGTTAAGTCTCCAAAACAAAATATCGCCTAGGAGATCCTATATTGAAGCTGTTGAAAAAAGTCGCCAAAACAAACTATCGCCAAGGAGATCCTATATTGAAGCTGTTGAAAAAAGTCGCCAGAACAAAATATCGCCAAGGAGATCCTATATTGAAGCTGTTGAAAAAAGTCGCCAAAACAAAATATCGCCAAGGAGATCCTATTTTGAAGGTGTTGAAAAAGTCACCAAAACAAAATATCGCCAAGGAGATCCTATTTTGAAGGTGTTGAAAAAGTCGCCAATACAAAATATCGCCAAGGAGATCCTATATTGAAGCTGTTGAAAAAAGTCGATAGAACAAAATTATCGCCAGTGATGCCGTTTATCAAAGCTGTACCGATACAAGACATTTTTTTATCATGAAAAAGCTATTTACATTCTACTTACAATAAAAGATACTCAAGTTAACTGCAATGAATTCAAAAACGTATTTTTTTTCTTTGCAAGCCAATGTTTACAAAGCAAAACAACTGTGGCGTTGCCATTATATTTCTACTTTACTTTTTAATATATGCTCTTCATAAATGCTCTTTCGATTTTAAAAATTTCTTTTTAAAGTACATTTTTATGACATCATTATATTTTAAATATGTTAATACAAGCCAAATAAAACTTAGAGTGGATGATAATTATATGAATTTTTTTTTTATATTATTTACAAATATCACCGAATATATAATCTAGGAAGTATATCAAAACTGACGCCGTTTTTCATCCAAATCAGCGAATTCTTCTTTAAAAACAATAGTGAGACAAATTTTTTTTCTGCTGAAACAAATACCTTTCTTTTTTGTTCAAACTACTCTCTATCCTCCTACTACTATTTTTAATACCCCAGCAACGTTTTCTCTTCAAAACACAATGCGAATTATTTTCCTCGTTACAGGTGAAATTCAGCTCTGTCAGCAGAAGTTTCCACAGGGAAGCATCCGCCCTAAGTATCGGATAAACTCCACAGCAATTAAGAGCCATCCTCGCGAAAGCTTATTAATAATAAAGTAATGAGGAGTTTCTGATCTTTTTTCGCTTAGCTGAAAGAAGAAATCAATAATTCATCAGAACAGTAAACGGTCCGTAACGCTGCAGCTACTTAGATGGCTTAGAAGAAGGAAAATATTATTTTTTTCGCTAGTCAAGACATTATGACGGGAAAAAATGGGTCGTTTCAGAAATTCTTGTTTCCATATATAAGTTTTTTGCATCTTAACCTTTCAAGATAAGAGGATGAGTCCAGTGCTTTAACGAAGAAAAACAGGAAATCTGTTTTTTGAAACATTTACTAATAATAATGGAAACAATTACTTTTAGCACTATTGATAAATAGTGCTAAAAATGGCGTTAAAAATCTAAGAGCCGTGTACTGTAAAGCATCCTATCTGGGAATGATGATATTACATAATGTACCTTCTGTAACAGTAGTACAATTAATTATGTACAAGTTGTCCACTAGTGTCCTGATGAGCCCTCTAACATTTAACTTCAGAACAGCAACAGCTATAACCATAAAAGTGGTGTCTAGGTATAATAAAATGGCTTGTGTAATACGCAACCAGATCACTTATAGCGCTAGCTAGAGGCAAAATTCGGATAATTCCAATTTTTCACGTTTTTATCCCAGAAACGTGAAAAATTGGAGAGCATCATCGATTTATTAAGAAAAGACACTTCGCACTTATTAGAGCTAAGAATAGAACACGTAAAATACACATTTATTTGGGAAAGATTATCAAAACTGTGACGTCACGAAACGTGGAAAAAGGAAATACCTCTCATTAGGGAAGACTGGGGCAAGTTTACACAAGGCTAATATTTCACATACCATTGATCGGGGGTCGCGACATGTCGTTTCAGAAGAAGTGTCTCGGCCTCTATTAATACTCACGCCAGTTTGGAGTCAGACTTGAAAGTGGACCGTGAAGTGGATAACTATCAATCAATGATTTTTTACCAGTTTAGTAATTTTTTACCCTTACTTATTGGCTTTGATAGAGCTAGCACTATTAGAATATTATAACTTATCCTCTTAGGTTGTTCTTTTGTGCTTATTATAGGTTATTTAGTTGATTATTTTTATTATGAATAAAGCTTGCATGCTGAGTTATAACAAAAAAATAGCGATGGGGCAAGTTTACACACAGAGCATTGGGGCAGGTTTTTTTTATTTTACACTGTGTGTAAACTTGCCCCATCGCCATTTTTTTGTTATAATTGGCACAAGTATCACTTGCATTACAAAGTCATTCTCAACACCTGAAGATGTGAGGCCATTTCAAAAAGCAGGGCCAAGGAAAAGAAATAACAGAGGGAGGGAAAAAAGGCAAACATCAATTCTTACAGATGCACCTGTAAAAAATTCTTTACAAATATAGAAGGAGAAACCAATAAAGAGGAAATTAGCATCAGTCCAGCATACTATGGCCGAGTCAGTGAGCTCCACTAAAACACGTTATAATAATGAAAAAAAAAACAATATGGATAAAAAATTTAAAAATAAGAAAAACCTTGTTCTGAAAGTAAATTTGGTAAATGTTGAGCGGGAAAAGAAACAAAAAACCAAGAAAACTTTTGATTCTGATGACGAGGAAAATTGTCTGTGCATTTATTGTTTAAATCCATACGAAGAATCAAGATCTAGCGAACAGTGGGTACAATGCGCATGTAAGAGGTGGGATCATGAGGACTGCGTTACCAATGGCAATTCAAAATATTTTGTTTGTATAAATTGTGAGAGTGATTTTGAAAACTATTAGTATTCACCGTAATTGTTTATAATCTATTATGTACTTTTTGAAATAAACTAAGTTTCTTTGTATTTATGTTGTTGTATTTTAATCAGTTTACACAGGTAACATCACGGTAAAGAAAATGGTATAATTACAAAAATATAATAATTTAAAGTATTTCAAAATATACCCTACATGCCTTAAAGTCTAACTAATTAATTGGTAATGTAAATGGAAGAAATACTTTAAAGCCTTAAAACAAAAAACTAAAAGTTTAAAAAGTGTGTAAACCTGCCCCGGTTTCCCCTAGGCTCATTTATCCTTCCACAATGGACAATGGAGAATAGGACTGCAATCTTCGAATAGTAATAGTCGAAGTGCAATTTTAATTATGCATTTTATTTATAAGTATGTATGATATTCAGCATATCCAACCTTTATAAAATTCAATAAAATTATTCGAAAATTTATTTCGCTCAAAATTTAAAAAATATCAGTCTGTAGAAAAACCCTCATCTTTTTGTTTCTCTTAGAGATCAGCAGAAACTTTACTCGTTGCAATGCCTATATGTTTCTAAGTCTTAATGGTTTTCGACTGGAATTTTTATATAAGTTGCCCTATGTGTCTGGCTTCCAAATTATAAAATAAAAATTATACTATGTTTTGCACATGCCCGGTAGAAAAATTATTTACTACAAATACTCATATTTCCTCTAATATTAAAACTATTTACTTCAAATTTTAATAGAATGGTTCGCTAACATATTGTCACGTATTCTGCAAATTTCGCGTAATTTGGTTGAAAACTCTGTACGTTATAAGCAAAAAAACTTGCGGAAAATTTGCGTATTTGTTAAGAAAGCCATTATATTCCCAAATATGCAGGTTATTTTTACCAAAATATAAGTATTGCGCACAGAAAACAAAGTCATTGATGAAAGTTGCAGATCATTATCAGCTTTTCTGTGAAACGGGGTGAGTCCAAATCATTTTCTTCTTCGTCACTTTCTGGTTGGTCCCCTCGTGATCAAATCTTCACTGTAAAATGTGAGTTCCTACGATTTTACTTCACACGCCTTGTTGCACAATGTTAACCTTGGCATTGCAACCTTGTTACAATGCCACGTCGAGTGTCTGCATTGCGCCGGGCAAAAAGATGTCCCACATGATATTCTGAGGTATCTCATGACTTTTGGCACTTAAATGCATATAATGTAAGAACATCCAAATAATTAACATAAATTGCAAAACAAATTACAACAAATAACCAATTAAATCTATAAAGCAAGCATTGAAACATTCATCGTCTCCAGATCCTAGTTTGAAAATCACATTCGTTTGTAAGAAAATTTCAGCGTTATCTACGATATATTGTTATCTTAATGCTTGACATGATTCATTTCATATTGTACCATCTTCATTCTATGTTAAATAATAGATAATTAAGTTTGTAGTAACATAACAAATCAATTAGCAAATTATGACAAAATGTTCTTCAAGAAAGCCTTCCGAAAATCTGTTCCGTCGAACTCATTAAAAAATTTATTTTTATGAAATATTTCCTTACTTTCAGCTCGTTATAGTGAGCAAAAGCGCAAATATATGATAAATTAGGTATTCTTCCAAAATTAAGAATTAAAAATATTACCAAAACACATAGCATTTGTGGTAAAATTAAATAAAAGCTATACTGAGCCATAACCTTGTTTCTCCTGTCACAAATCTCTTTCAGTTTTTACTTTCTCGTATACGAAGTATACAAAGAGAAAGTATTGTAATCGTCAAAAAATTCGAACTCGATATTTTGACGAATCTCCACGTTTTAGACCTCCCTGAGCCCGAAAAACACAATTTTGGAATTATGTCTGTGTGTGAACACGATAACTCGAAAAGTATTAAAGCTACGGGGATGAAATTTGGTATGTGATCTTCACACATAATTTGTAGGTTTCTATCAAATTTTGGACAAAATCCGTCTACAGAAAGTCTGTCTGTCCGCGGTCATGTGAACACTATAAATCAAAAACTTGAATAGCTAGATGGATAAAATTTGGTACACAGTTTTATCATCATGAATGTAGGTCCATATCAAAGTTTGGACCAAATCCGTCGAAGGACTGTATAATCGCATACGTGTAAAATTTTATTTCCTAAACCCTTTGGCTTAGATAAATAAAAATTGGTATGACAGTTGCTAACATTAATTATAGATATGTGCCCAAATTTCAAAAAAGGGCTAAAAAAGGGTTAAAAAAGGGCTTCCAAATTGCATATTCAATTTTTTGTAATCCGATTCTCCATGCGCACACGTACTGGTAGCAATTTCTGTACAGCAATTTCTGTACGGGCTGTAGCCCGATAGCCCCCCCCCTGGATTCGCCACTGACTGGTACGTAGTACAAATGATGCACTCAGTGAAAGCCGAAAACAAAAACGTGCATAAAAACGGTATTTTGAACGACAAAAGACTTTAAGTTCAAAATTGAATTTCGCCAGCTTTTTCAGTTAAATTTAAAAAAAAAAACTCTATTCTATAAACTCTCTGAACTATTCAAGTTTGCTTCGGTAATGAAAATAATCCGAAAAAGTCGCCTAATGACGCAGCGCCATCTATTGAAGAAAATTTTAAATATCCTCTTTCTTTCCTTTTTCCCTTCTTTTTCTTCATTGGTTTTCACAGAGAGCATCCCTTGTACTACATATAGTGCACTCCCGATTATCCGGGTTAATCACCGGGAGGGATCGCACGGACAATAGAAAAACACGGATAATCCGATTAATTAAAGAAAAAAAATCAACATCAGTAAAACATATAAAAATTACCTACATTTGCAATGCTGTATAACATCAAACTAGGAATTTTCCTTTTAACATTTACTGCTTTAAAAAATCTGTAGTGCGTCTTTGCTTCTGCTCTTTGTTCATCTCTTGTCGTATATCGACACATATTTTAGGAAACGCAGTAATGTCACCGTAATCAAATCCTCTTTGTACCATTTAATCTAACAAAGTTCCACAGATTGTAGAGAAACAGAATGAGAAATTGCATTTCCCTCATTTAGTACATCTTCTGCATCAGTACTAGTTGATTCTCCATTACCAAGTTTTTGAAGGATTTCTAATATTTGTTTAACATTTAAAACGTTTCGTTTTCGTTTCACACCACTCATTTTTACCAGTAAAAAATTTCACGCTACTCACTGACGATAAACAAGAAACAAAAACTAAAGAAACACGTGCTCAAGTGAAAGAGGACGAAGAAGTTAAAGAATGACGTGCCAGACAGAAGCGTGTTCGTACGAGAATGAATGAGTAGCAGGAAGTGGGTGATTCATTTCTCGGAAAATTGGGGGTTGAACTGGTAGATATCGCACGTGGAGGAAAAAAGAAAAAATATATTCTTTAACCTCACGGCTCTCAAGTTTCACGGAACGAATCTCTCGATCGAACATCATCATCGATTTTACATGCATGAAAGAGTGAAAATGTTTCTCTTTAAATTTTTTTGCGAGTCCGGAATGAGCACGGATAATCCGCAAACCAGATAATCCGCGCACGGATAATAGAGAGTAAACTGTAGTATAGAAATTTTTTTCGTTTGGATCCATAGAACCGGCTTTAGGGCCTTCTCAATAGGTGAACTTTAATTTACAACCTGTACAGCTCTGGCTCTAATCTTACTTAGTCTAGCATATTTAACCAAGTCTATGAGTCAAGGGCTCATTGAAAAAGGAAAAAATGGCATCTTCTATTGGTCAAAGCGACTTTGGAGTGCCTAAGGAGACTTACTTTTAATATATGGAGGTAGGTTGCCATGTGGAAAAGTCTCGAGGAAAACTGGCTCCCAAATATGTTTCTCTTGGAATAAAAGTCCAAAGAAGGAAGCAATTCATTGCTAAAGCTCACATAGGTGTACCAGTTTCTTTAATAACCCTGATTAGAATGAAGATCCTGATTAGATCCAGATAATGGAAGCTATAAACTTCTAACTCCGATTCATGCTCCTCAGCCATGATTTTCAATTCATTCGTAGTTTAAAGCAATTATTACCAAAGTATGTCTTTATGTAGCTGATTTATATTGACCTATTTTTAAGAGTAGTGTTTTATGTATGCATTAAGGCTCCCATTCAGTCTACCTTGATATGCAAGTCGAAGAAAGCGCCCTCTTAAGGTGTGGGTGAAGAGGCGGGTCTTAGAGTTTTAGATTGACAGGCCGTATCACCAGTGGCGGATTTTGACATTATGAGGCCACAGGCGCAAAACTGTTTTGAGGCCCCTTCCCTAACCAATGCCAGAAATTCGCAGTTGGCTTAGCACAGCGAAGTACGTTGGATTAGTTTTGAGGCCCCCTTAGAGTCTCAAGATACGAGGTGAGCACGTCTAACACCTGTGCGAAAAACCGCCACTGCGTATCACAGCCTAGAAGCGAACTCGAGTATAACGGATTATTTTTTTGTGGTTGTGATTCCGGTCGCGAAAAGAAGGTCGCGCCTTGTTCCCCAAAGACAACCCCCCCCCCCCATCTTACCCTTTTGTAAGGGTAATCTGTTAGCCGCCCGTCAGTTTAAACGCCAAGTAGGGGTGGAGGACGGAGGATGAATTTCGAGATGGGTATTTGGAAATCGTTTGACGAAAAGATTACCCTAGAATCTGTGAAAACTTATGATTTTCATAATTAATTTTTCGAACTTTTTACTTCTTTTTTCATAACTTCATAATCGGTTTCTTGTCCATCACTCCCTAAATGTTGAGAATAATTGTCTAAATTGTAATTTGAGTCCTCTCCAAAATCTGATAAAAATTTCATGTGCGTATTTGTTGGTACCAGTGTATTCTTTAATATTGATTAATAGACCAAATTATTAGCTATCGAAAATGATAAATCTTGTTTCGGAGAAAGCTCTTAGCGAAATTGCTCTTATTTAAAATCCTAAAAACAGATTTGCTGGTAATTTGACTTATTTCGAATACATTAAATTAACCAGCAGCTCCCATTAAACATAATTATATATCATTCCGAAAAAAGATACTTTAAAATCTTAGATAAATGCAGGCATCATTTGCAAGACAAATTACTAAATTTCGAGATAAAAGCTTTTAATGAGACAAAATCTGTTCTTGCTGACACACTTGTCTTTCCTTTTTACTAAAATATTATCTTCGTATATTTGTATTTTAATACCTTATCAAAGCTTTTTTTCCGTGAAAAAGAGAATAAGAGTTAACTTTTTTCCGGTATTTCAGCTCAATCAGCTCTCAGTTATTCTAGTAGAGTCATCCGCCTAAAGTATCGAATAGACTCCACGGCAATTAAGAGCAATCCTTGCGAAAACTTATTAATAATAGAGTAATAAGGGCTTTCTGCCTTATTTTTCATTTTTTGTTGAAAGAAGAAATCAATAATTCATCAAGTCTGCAAACGCTTTAGCTATTCAGGATGGAGGAAGCAGGAAAATATTATTTTTCTAGCTAGTAAAGATTTAATGACAAAAAAAATAGCTCGCGTCATTATTTTTGTCTGCTTATAATAGGACTTTTTTCCGAATTAGCAGCGAAATCAAGGACAGATATTCAATATTTTCAAGAAGGAACAAAAAATGGTTTTTATGTATCAGTGTAGCAATGGTTAAAGTTAATAGTTTAATATGAATAATAATGAGTGGTTTTTCAATATATTTTAAATAACAAATATGTTTTACTATTGAGTCAACTTCGCAGACTATTATATTTTTGTTGCTTTGATTTTGTTGCATCAGGAAATTTCATTTAAGCAACAAATTTTTTTTCTACATATATAACTAATAACAGTAATGGAATTCATTAACTTTTCGAGGCTTTCAAAATCAGTAAGAGGATTTTCCACTAAACTCTATCTACAAAGAGCAAATCCTTAAATTATGAATCTGAATTTTTATATTTTTCTTTTTACCTTTATTGTTATCGATCTAGTCATTCAGATTGTTAATAATTAAGTTGCTTTCATTGCTTCGGTTCAGTTACGTATTGTATTTAAAGGTGCGGCGTGAAGATCGTTATTATGCAACCGACAAAATCAGTGGACAAATAAACGCATGGATGTCGTGTTAACGAAGAAAGATCAGGTCGTTCAGACAGAGGTTATGACATCACTGCGCTCTGCCATCAGCCAATGGAGTGCAGGCAACGTTCCGGAGGGAAGTATCATGGGAGCTCATGGAGAACACACACACACACACACACACACACACACACACACACACACACACACACACACACACACACACACACACACACACGCACGCACACACACGCACCGCACACGCACACGTCAAACAAC
>BGPR01003720.1:0-24435 GCA_013235015.1 Araneus ventricosus
GAATTAAGAGGCATACTTGCCAATTACTTTTCCACATAATTACCAAACCTATTTAGGCACTTATCTGAACGCAGGACTAACTTGTTTAACCCGGCTTGGCAGAAATCACGTCCTGTCCATTGAGCCAGTTCTCGGCAACTGTTTTAATATCACTCTCTGAAGAGAACCTTGTTCCAGATACGTATTTGGAGCCCAGATTGGGTGCCGAATCTGGGTTGCAGGGGGTTGGCTCCAGACTTCCCACTTGAACATTCGCAGCAATTCTTGAGTTTTGCGAGCAGTATGGGTATTGTCATGCAGGAGGATGGCACTGTCGCTCAACATGCCAGGGCGTTTGCGTCGGATAACTTCACGAAGGCCCAATGATTATTACCTTTTCCCGAAATTGAAGGAACATTTATATGGAACAAGGTTCTCTTCAGAGAGTGATGTGAAAACAGTTGCCGAGAACTGGCGTCATTGGACACGGCGTTGTTTTCTGTCAAGCCCGGTTGAACATGTTGGTCCTTCATTCAGATAAGTGCCTAAATGGATTTGATGATTTTGTGGAAAAGTGATAGTCAAGTATGCCTCTTAATTCCCTTTTGTATTTTCTGTCCAATGTTAATAAATAATTTTTTATCACCCTTGTAAACTTTTTTTGGATCTACCCTCGTAAAATAAGTGCTCAAAGGACGTGCCGTCTGAAGCGATACACGTTTCGCATGTTGCTATTCATGCAACTGGGTTGTTGTTCTGTTGTAAATTTGTATTCCATGAAATGTGTATTGTACATTTTACTTAGTATATATCTTTTTCTTTTACTTAATTCACTGACAAAGAACCCTCCTGTAGCGGATCCCCTTTCCATTTCCGACCCCGTGTTCTATTGCAAAAATGACTTATTTCTATATCACTGACTTACTCCTAAAGTTTGTAAGCGACCTGTCTGAACACCCTCTATAATTTGCCCTTTATATAAATATGGAAGTAAAGGCATCTATTATCCTTTAATGCTAATATATTACCAACTTTATTACTGTTTCGCCTAAAAATGTTTGTGCATCTTCGTTTCGTAACGCTTTCAAAGAAATTTTCAGTGCTATTTATCAATTAAAAAATAACAAGGAATGAAATCTTCTCCCAAATAACTTTTTCTTCTTTGAAAGCATATTTCAAGACAATTACTTAATGCATTTAATAACAAAAAAGTAATATCCGGAGAAAAAAATAACCCTCCTGATTGCTAACTTTCAGGTACCTTAAAAGGCATGAATATATACGAGCAGCGAAATAAATAGAGATTCAAATAAGGCTATCCCCGCAGCAACTTTTCCAAACTAAAGTGCAAATGAAGACACCTAAAATACCTCATCCAGGCATCATTCGACCTTTACCCAGAAACATCAGCCTTAGCTTCACATCACAAAATCCAATAAAGTCACTCTAAACAGGTAATATAATTTCAGGATAGGCGCCAACTAACTATATGAAGATAACTTGGAAGGATGCTATTTACTTTCAAGATAACTTCGAACGCTTTTTAGACTGCTCTGTGTAAGACAAGCAAGCATCTAACTCAAAGAACTTAATTGGATTTTCAAAGATAGTTTCCAAGAATAGGGTAGAGTCGAGAAATAATGACAAGAAGACTTTTAGAACCTTATTTTTAGAATAGATTCTTTTTCGCGTAAGTTAAAATACCTTCTCACGTATGTAAGTTTTTAGTTTGGATTGGAATGGGAAATGAGATTTTTTGATTTGTTGCTTAAATAAATGGAAAGTGCGGTAATAGTAAAATATTGCTGAAAAATCCAAAAAAAGAATATAATGAAATAAGACTAAAAATTCGCACTCCCCGACTGACTTAGCACTAGTTTTCAATCTCCTGTAGTTAAGAAAGGTAAATTTTAACCTTTACCATAATCTTGGTAACCTCTGCCTTACGCGAGATACAGATGCTGAACCACTGGAATTTTTTTCTCTGATTAGGGGATGGTACAAAAGCCATACCAGTAGAATTTACTCTGAGTAAGGGCTGATAATAATGCTGAACCAGCCGAATTTTCCTCTGAGTAAGGGCTTGTACAAATGCTGTACCAATAGAATTTTTTACTCTGAATAAGGATTGGTACAAATGCTGTAACAGGACACTTTTTCCTCCGAGTAAGGTGTATAAATGCTGTACCAGTAGAATTTTTTCATTGAGCACGGGCTACTACAAACGCCTTTCCATAAATCACAGGATTTCACTATTCTCACAGGAGCAATCTGGCTCTCCTTTAATCATTCTATAGATAGTTTCACTACCCTGTCCAATTGTTACATCTTAAATGTAAGGACTAGATTTATTCCTAACGTGGGAAGCCAAGAGTAACTAACGCGACCAACGGTCTAAAAAGACAAGAAATGTTATTGCTTAATGCTATGAAAAGAAAAAAAAAAGAACTTTCCAGTTTTAACGCCAGAGTCTCCGTTTTGAAAGGATGTTTTGAGATTTCAGCTACCCATAATCCAAAAGTTACCCTTTGGATTACGGGTTATAGGCAATTTCACATATCCTTCTAAAACTAAAATTTCTTTAAGAAAATTAGTACCCTTCTTTGTCAGTAATTGCAAGATAAGATGCGTGGTCTCCTTCTACCAACTGCAATGGAGCTGGTTACGATACCAGGTCTAGCACGTCTAGCTAAATCCATGAGTCAGAAACTCGTGATAATTAGGATGGGAGGTATCTTTTGTTTGTCCAAGTGACATTGGAGCACCAAAGAAACACCTGAGGTAGAAGCTCGATATATGGACATAAGCTGCCTTCCTCGAAGACTTTAGGGAAAACGGCCCACATGTGTGCTTCTCTAGGAGGAAAGTCGGAAATACCTCCAGCAGCCAGTTCGACCGCAGTGAGCAATTCGTTGATAAAACGCACATCGGCCCAAAAGTTTTTAAACAATGCCGTTTAAGAAATTAATCAAGAAGAGAGCCTAAAACCTTCTTCCTCCGATTGGTATAACTCAACCAATCTATGCATTAACTCACAAGGCCACTGGTGGATTTCAATCAACTATTGAGTTACTATTCTGGTATTCGCTCATTACCAATCAATTTACCTCGCACAAGAGGGGTGACTTAATAGGACAGGAAGGTAAAATTATTTGCCAGGTGATTACGGAAGAGGCACATTAGTTAAACGGAGGGAGAGAAATCCTAACCGTAGTCGTACAGTAACCGTACCATCCCGTATGCGGAGGAATAAATCTGCTGGTACAGCCAGAAGGGAAAAGCTTAAGAAAATTTTCGCATACCTTGTACCAATAAAAATAAATAATGAGTGTTTTCATGAATCCTTCCTCGTGAAATTTTATAACTTTCTTCTTGTCTTTTATAAGTCATAGCAATTAATAGTGTAATATAAAAAGAGAAATGGCTGTGAACTGTTCCGAAAATCGCGAAATTCTTTGGTGCTTATGTAAAGAACTTTTATGCATTAATTTTTATTAATCTTTTTTCTTGTTATGCAGCTTTATTTATATTAATGACGACAAAAATACGTACCAAAACGATTAGGAAAATGGAAACAATGGTGTATCACAAAGGGTTATAAAACAGTTCTTAGCATTCCACTGCCAAGAGATTCTCCCCTGATTACAGAAATAGTTGATGTCATTCTTGGTATTAAAATATTTTTCCGTAAATAGAATTTCTAAATATCGTAAACATGGCAGATTTTATTTTTATCTTATCTTATTTTTCTGTTATAGTAGAACCATTCTTAAGATAAGTTGAATAGTGGCGTTAAAAGCAAATAAAGTATTTTCATACTTAAAAAGAAGAAAAAAGATTTAGAAACTGTATGAGAAATCACAGTTTTTTTTAAACATAATATTAATTTGCAACATGCTTAGGCTTGTGGCATCCTTAATATCAATGACAAAATGACCAGACATCCCCAAATAGTCGGTACAATCTCGGTTTTCGACTCTTTGTCTATACTTGTTCAAGTCTTCCCTTTCTATTATCTAGAGGGTCCCAGACTGAATTTCAAAAATTAACGAATTAAAATTAAACGAAGGAACTTCATAAAATGGGTTCACATTCTCATTACTAAAATCTGCGTTTAACAAAAGTTGACAACAAATTAATATAAAATAATTTTTCTGCTCATTTTAATATCAAATAATTATTTCAAAAGTAGACAAGAAATATAATTTTTGAAATACAAGGACTTATATCAACGAGAGATTAAAAATGATCTAAAATGCAGTCATTCGAAACTCAGCAAGAGATTTATGTCCCACAAAATAATGTTGCTTTATTTAGAATTAAAAGCTTTTTCGACTATAAAATTAAATTTGAATAAATAAATACGTAAAAATATTACCCTTTCAAAAATCACACTTTAAAAAACGAAGCCAATTCTTTAACGATTAATGAAAAAGTTATATTACCACCACAATCTTTTCGTTCCACAATTTTTTTCGAGTTCTGGAAATGAAGTTCAAATATTCCAACAAGCAAATGAAAGTTTATTCTTTTAACGATAACGATAAACATCAGCAAATGATTTTTTTCATTCTATTGTTCAAGAAAATGCAATCTGACAATAAATGCATGTTTTAACAGGTACAGATAAAGTGGTAAAAAGAAAACATCAACAGAGAGTTGAGAGAGACGTTTTCTCTTAAAATTGAAATCTTAACAATAGAATTCTTTCCTGATTGTTTCACATTCAAATGTTACTAAAAGTTCAGCATAATTATAAATTAATTCTCATCTTTCAGAAAGTCATTTATAAAACTTAATATTACTTTTAAATGGTAATGAGAAAATCTGAAGAATCTATAATCATAATACTCTTTTGTTTAGAATTTCGCAAATACGTTATAGAAAATTTCTCAATTATTTCCCTTCTATTCAGTTTTAATCATGTATTCAATTTTAATCAGAATTCCCTAATACCGATTTCTTGTGACCAGTAATTTCTAAGAAATATTGCTTAAATCAAAAACAGAACTCTTAATTATTTTTCTATGCACAATCATGAGTTCATTAAAAAATTATTTTCTCATTCTTTTTGAGTTCTCGTAAACAAAGTGTGATTTCGTCAGAATATTCGACATCGATATTTGTGTGAATTTCGACATTTCAGAACTTTATTAGGCCTCCAAAATCAATTTTGGAATTACGTCTATGTATCTGCCTGTCACCAAAATTACTGTTCTGTATCAAATTTTTCATTGAATCTAAGAACATGAAGATATAATTGTCCTAAACAAATTACATTTTCTTCTCTATGATATAAAATCCAATTAATAATGATAATAATTAGCCATTCTATAAAGATTTTTAAAATATGCACGTTGCCACTTGGAGGCATCAAAGGAAAATATTATGTTCATTTTTAATAACTTCATTTATTTACCTGCGTGTTGCCACTCAGAGCGTTGGAAGTATTTAGTACTTTCATTTGCGAGCAAACTATCTTGGTTAGAATTAAAAAAATTAAGATTTTAATTGTGGAAATTAAAAGAAACTGGGATTAGTGAATAGATAATTTTTGTAATTTTTAAGATGGTGTAAAAGTCGTTTACCTCGATTAACATACTCCGAAATTATCGATGGAAATATTCATTTCACAAAAGCAAAAAAAAAAAAATAATAATAATAATAAATAAAACGGTTAAAACGTCAGTGTAAATGTTAACTGGACTGGACGCTTTTCGAGGATTTTAAATTATATTGAGAGCGTTTGGAAACATAAACCTAGTAAAACCAATTTTTTTTATTAATCATTATAAGTGGCATCTTTGCGAGGAAGTATATGAGAGAGCAAACAATCCCGACTTTTTTGTATTAACAAAGAAAACTGCCCCAAAATTAATTTTCTCGCATAGATTTTTTTATATTAATTTATACTGCAGTGTTGTTATTGTCTTCTTTATTTCTGATAACACTGTTTTTCATTCAGTTGCATATACCCTTCTCAGAGATGCAATCATGTCTTGGTGTAAAGTTTGCTAACATCTATAAACTAAATTGTGTATGAAAATTCTCTTTTCAAAGTATAGAATTCAGCGATTGCCAACAAACTTTTCTCTAATTTTTGAAGCTTTTTGATATATTTTTAACCATTCTATCTTATTGTCAATGATGGTCAGGATAATCGTATAATAGCAAATATTTGCCAGAAAAAATATTTTTCTAAACATTATTTTGGGGGAGGGGATTTTATTCAATACGATATAAAATACTCCTAATATAGGCTCAATATATATAAGTAAAAGTGAAATTCATAAATAGTTTGTACGCTATAGCAATCCAGTCTATTGAATAGATTTTCTGCACATTTTGCCCACAAATACTATGAAACATAAAGAAGTTTTTAGTGAAAGTTTCCTGACAATTAATTGCATAGTTAATTTTTAATTAGTCAAAGCTATGTTTCCATGTAAAGTAATGATTATTTTATTTTCAGTGCTGCCATTTCCATTGAATGAAAATATAACATATATTTTAAATCATTTTATTTAAAAATCGGTTGACTGAATCTGTATTTTTCACGAAACTACAAGATATAAAAATCGCTTAGTGCAATTGATATTCTCATTTTCATTAAAAGTTGAGTTGCAGACGATAAGAGGATTTCGATATATGATTTCTTATATAAAAGTACTTTTTACGTTAAAACACTGCTTATATTTTAAAGAAATGAGTTTCTTTACGTGCTCGTTGGCATTCTGTCGAGCACCAATAATAAATATATTTTTACTTTCTCGTAAATTACATTTACGCCACCTAGCCGCTAACAGCTGATTTTATATAGGATAACTGTAACCTTTATCGTGTAATATCGTGCCATTCTGAAAGCATTTGTTATGTTATAAGTACTTCAAGTTCTGAAGGTTTTCGCGACAATTGATTAAATAGATAATTTTTTATTAATAAAAGACATGAAAATAGTTTAAACCGGATCTACGCCGGATATATCAGCTAGTTAAAAAAAAGGATTAGAATCAAAGTGTTGTAACGCCAGTGAACTCCAGAATTTAATTTTTCTCGTTATTAATATATATCGCGTACTGCAAATGTAATAAAATTTCGTAATTAAAAAAATAAAACGGACTTTTTCGAATTAAGAATTTTTTTTCCACATTTTAAATATAAATTTTACTAACTAAAAAAATGAAACGGAATTTTTTGAATTAGGGAAATTTTTTATGGCGCTTTTCGATCAAAGAAAAAATTAACAAAGGACCTAAACTACCATATGCGGGATCAAAAAGAAGGATGGGACCTCATGTACATCTTGCAAGATTTTTTTCCCTTTAATAATCAGAAATTAACATGAAAAAGTTAAATACAAACTATTTAAATCAGTGGCAATATTAAAAAGTCTTTTTAAATGACTTGCGAATCATACTATGGATAATTTAAAATCTTCGCAATTATTTTTAATACAAAACATAGATTTATCACAAAATTTGTGAAATAACACTAAAAAAAATACTTATTTTTCAAAAAGTTAATACAATGAAAGAACAGAAAATTTTACGAAAAGTTGAAAAAAATGCACACATTTTTTTGAATGGACAAAATTAAAGACCACTTAAAACTTTCGGATGGAAATGAAGAACGTTTTTTAAATATACAATTTTATTTCTTAATTTTAAATTTGTTAATTTGTTTATTTTTAAAAAAATTTCAAAATATTGTTTATTATGAATTTTGAAACCTTACTCAATACAGACTTTAGTGGATTACGTGTTATTAATTAAATGACCAAATACCTTAGAAATACTCACATAATTACTTCTGATAAATATTCATAAATTAATCGAATTACTTAATTAATCGAATATTTTACTAAATTATATTATTTAGTTAGATCAGGATGGACCACAGAAAGAAAAGGAAAAATGCACAACAAGCATTTGAGAAAGAAAAAAAATAATAATTTCCTTCATTTATTTAGAAAATCATTCATTCATTTAGAATACAATTGCTTCGCAAGCAGAAGTACTTTATCATTCCTATCCACTGATTATTTATGAAGAATAACAGAAGTGAAATATTTCTATCCATTATTAAATAAAATGATTATTTTAAAATCAAAACGATTAAACTGACTAAAACTAAATAACAAAAGAATAACAGAAAAAAAGCTGACATTTTACAACAGATCTAAATACCAATTATCACAGGATTCTATAAAGTATTTCCACAACATTTTGAGTCGTTAACTTACAAATAATTAATCAAATTGTCTACAAAACGAAGTCTGTCAATATAAAAAAGTATACTTAAGATTTCAAATCATACGATAAATAAAAACTCTACACTCTTTGAAAAAGTTCGCAGAATTACATATCTGTAATAATAAACTAAAAATAAGATGCAAGCGGAAGAGTAATTAATAAATTACGTATATTATTTTAACTGACTGGAATTAGTTATCGCAAAAGCAGCTATATTTTTTAAATTTGTTTTGAAAAATCTTTTATATAAAGTAAAACTATAAATAAAATCTTTCGCATGTTTTAGCGAAAAACAAATTATTATGAACAGAGGAAAAAGTTTTTCAAAGAACAAAACTTTTCAACGTATTGCAAAGAACACAAAAACCAACGTAGGAAAAGCACATTCACGAAAGTTTTCAAGGCATACTCACGGGCATAATTTGCTTCTCTTTGTAAATATTATCGTCGACTTCTGTGCCCCGTATGTACCGCAAACCACTCTTCAAGATGAGTTCTTTCTATTTGCCTAACGTAAACAAACCTAACTCACCAACACTGCAGCTTTCAGCGAACGGTAGCTCATCTAAGGGCGTCGTTGGCTCACCTAAGTCACACGCCAAACGGTGAGTTTGAAATTAACCCCCATTGTCCGACCGAGGTGCATTGTGGGTAGATGACGTCACCCTCCTCACACTCAATTGTATATTCCAAATAACGCTCGACCCTCCCTTTTTGTGTGGGAAAAGCAATCGTTTTGATGCTTTTTGCGATGACGCTCGTGCATTTCGTCCCATTCTTATTTCTGTATTTATCGCCTCCTTGGCACGATTGCGTTGGCGAGATCTCCCCTGCTGTTACAGAGGTTTGTTCAATGGGAGATGGTTTGGTTACCAGTTATTATTTTTTTTTATTTTAATAAGGTGGATTAGAAGGTAAATCACGAGGTGATTATTTGAACTACTGTGAACTCAGTTGAACTGAAGTTCCCTTTCCAGATCTGTTAGAAATTTGGAGTAGCATTCCTCTACTTTCTTTGTATGTAGATGAAGCACTGCTTTGCTAGGTAATAAGGTGGTTGATTAGAAGTAATAATTGTTGTGAAATTTCACCATACACATTTGGCCAGGATTTAAATAAAACTGATATTGATGTTACAACAGGAAAGGAAGCCGTAAAATGAATTTAAGTCATCATAAATAACTTTCTGAGTTTGTTTTGGGGTTCTACTTACTAGCTATGAGAACAAAGAAATTTACCCCAATTAATTTTATTTTAATAAGTTTCGATATTTTTATTTACTACTATCTGTTATGCCCGAGCGTTGCTAGGGTTTAAAATACTTTTATGCATCTAATATTTTTAATGAAAAAATATTTTTTGAATAGAAAAATTATAATACACAAAATTCTACTCGTCTGAAACATTTTTACTTTAAATTTCGTTCATAAATAATGAAGTATAAGAAAGATTTTTGACGAATTTTTTGGGACAATTAATTAAATAGTTAAATTTTCATTAATAAAAGCGTTAAAATAAACCACATCAATAATTGTTCTGATATAAATTCATCTTCTTTTAAGCTTTTTTTTAGTATTTTTCTAGAATTTTGTTTATATGTTCTAGCAACATCTCTTGATACATATTCTTGTTCTTTAACAATAAAAAAGCGTCGCTACAAATTGACAGCAACAATTTTGTAAACAATTGATTAAAAAAAATATTGAAAGGACAGCAACAATTTGAATGCAAATGAAATTTGTGTCACTACAAACTTTTTTAAACTTTAATATGGTGTAAAATAGTTGCAATATATCACTTTCGAAATATATCACGGAGAAACGCAAAATATTGCTTAATTTTTAATTAACTAAAGTTTTAACTAACTTTATAGCCTTTAATAGTTGACAGTGATCTTTCACTTCTTGTATAAAATATTTACAGAAATAAAAAGAAATTAGTTCAAAATTTCACCGTTACCTAGCAACAAAGTTTCTATAAAATGCTTTATTTAAAACTCGTCTGCAAATAATCAATTATTTATTAAATTTTAAAAAATTAATAAAAGTTAAGAAACATTACACGGAAATAAAATTAGTATCATTGAAAAGGTAAAATTTTAAAGTTTAAGATGACATAAAATATTTTTTGTCGGACAATTAGCTCCGAGGTTACTGCGGAAAAACGGTTTCGTTAATTTCTAATTAACTGACTGCTTAATTAACTTTTGGACTTCGAAAGAGTTCACAAGTGTCTTCCTTGTCTTAAATAATAATTGTGCAAAATTTGGTTGAAATCGGCCCATTGGTTTAGGAGGAGATATGGAATATACACTGTAAAAAAATATCGTTTTTTCCCGGACTTTTCGTATATTTGACGGTTTAAACTGTTTTGTTGACAAAACGGTTTTCACCGTTTTTTGCTCCAACTTCATAAACGGTTTAAACACGTTAGTTCAAATTCTATTTTCGTCATACGGTATTGCTTTCCGTACGATAACTTTCACTTTTCTTAAATGTAATTTTATTGCATTCATTTCATGTTTTAATAGGGTTCCATCTCTGTAACCTTAAAATACGTGTTCTGCAATAGTTGATTTTACACCACTGGTGGCGCCATTAGAGCTATAGTAACTTTAAAACTCAAATAGATTATTTTTCTTTATTTTCTGGGAGTCTCCGGTGGTCTAGTGGTTAGAGCGACTGCCTTTATTTCTATGAACGCGGTTTCGATCGGCTCGGAGAAGTTAAGTTTTGTCACCATCTTGCATCGAAATCGTCCAAGTAAGTTCAATTAAAAGTATATTAGTACACTAGTAAAATTAATAATTAAGCCTTGATTAATTAATATTTCTAGTATTAATACACATCAGCACATTTCAACTCAACTCGAACAGAAGGAGAAAAACAACTCAACTCAATCGATGACTCACTTACTTCGATGACTTAATTTTACGGAGAAAACTTGATTTCATACGGTAAAAACTATTGTGACTACAGTTACTTCGTAACTTTTACGGGAAAAACTTGCTCCTATGGTAAAAACCGTTTTGCCTACGGATTTACTTCAAGTAGCTTTTACGGTTTTGCACAACCAACCCAGCTGCCAGTTTAAAACCGTAAATTTCAGATTTTACAAGTTAGTAGCTAGATATATAGCCACATTAAGGCTTTGATAAATCATTATTGAAGTTTGGTAATTTTTGAACGTACCGAAGGAATTGTGAGTGGCCCCGCCAAAGATACAGACAGAAGGGTGCGCAAAATGGCTATTAATAAAACAAGGTTTATAAGTTAGATTGGTAGGATATGATATCTAAATAAAGTTCTCTGTGTCAGATTAAAATTACGAAAATCGTCAGTTATTATGCCTAAACGACTTCGGTTGCTACGAGGTGATGGACCCGAGGAGGATAATTTTTCATCGTCCCGTTTTGGAAGCAACACGAGGGGCTATTTTGGGACGGACCTCGTAATTTTGAATCACGGTCAGATGACAGAGGACGACACCTGAGCTGGCACCCCCCTCTCCAAACTTCCACGCCACGCAACGGGAGGACGTTTGACCACCACGTATGGTTAGCGTGCACAGGCTATACGGCGGAACTTCAGTGGAATCGGGTCTCGAACCTGGAACCCTCCGGCTCCAAAGCGAGACCTTACCACCGCGGCCTCATTTTTCATATAGGGGAGCAGCGGGTAGTATGGGCCAGTTAAGCAAAATTTAATATAAAATTTATATTTTTAGTTGGAATGAACTATAACTGTACAAAACTTTCTTTGAACACTTTTCTTCACGTTGATTATACTAAAAAAATTATTTAAGCTATGCAAACTACATATAGTAGTACATAAACTCTTGCTAAGTCGATCATTTACAAATATTTAAATATGTCGGGTAGTATGGGCCAGTTAAGTAAAATTTAATATAAAATTTATATTTTTAGTTGGAATGAACTATAAGTGTACAAAATTTTCTTTGAACACTTTTCTTCACGTTGATTATATTTTAAAAAAATTTATTTAAGCTATACAAACGACATATAGTAGTACATAAACTTATTTTTAAGTCGATAATTTACAAAAATTAAAATATGTCGAGTAGTATGGGCGACACTAAAAAACACAAGATTTAAAATAAAAAATAATAATTTGCCTACAAATGACAAATGGATATATTTTGATGTAGCGAAATTGCAATAATTGAAAGAAATTTTCTTTCATTTCAATCGTCAGTTTATTATTTATTTAATCTTAGTTAGTTGTTAGTTATTTAATTAATGTTTCTTCTTTGCAGTGTACTTCTAAGCGCGCCGTAATAGTCGGATGCAGCCCTTTCAGACAGATTATTTTCTAAAACACTTGCAATTGAAACGAGTTAAGTTTAGTTATATTAAGATCCCGTTTTGAAGAAACAAGAAGGCTATTTTCTGACGCACCTCGCAATTTTGAACCACAGTCAGATGACAAGGACGACACCTGAGGATCTTTGGCAGTTTTGCCAGGGGTGCAGGATCGCGTCGGTAAGAAATGACGCGAATGAATTAATGTTGGAATCTAGTTCAATCAAAGTTGGAATATAGTTACCCTATTTTGTGCATAGTGGCAATTCAGATATGTAATTCCTTTAAAAAAATGTTTCATTTATGTTTTCTTCAGGTTGTTGATACCAACGTAAAATGATCAAACAAGACATCCCTAGTTTGCCGGGACAATCTGGTTTTTGACTCTTTGCCCTGGCATGACTCCTCCCTCGCCCCAGCCCCATAACTAAAGCTTGTCGTATAGAAGTATTGAAAATCTTGTCTCTGTCACTAAAATGATGACCCAAAATATTTTGTTACGAACTTATAGGCAGCTGAAATGGCAAGCAATTACGCTCAGTGTCTGTCATGAAAATTCAGGCGTCAAAAATTAAATGTCAGGTTAAATAATATGGGATTATCATATGAATAGATCAAAAGGTTGAAACCAGGATTTTATGATGAAACGTATAACCCGAATCAACAAAAACAGTTATAGGGTTACGATGGCAAAATATTAGAAGTGCCAAATATGCATGCAAAACCTAAACAATGATGTAAAACTCGTTACTCATAGAATGGACGGCTGATGCAATCAAACCAGACGAACAGTGGCTGCGATTGGGTGACAAAAGTGGGCTGGGGAGGGCAAAAAATTTATAGACACTATAAAGTACCGCGAGTATAGGGGTTACACAATTTAAAAATTCAGTTACAAAATTAGCTAGACTTCCGGATCACTATTGTTTTTCATAGTTCCTAGTTTTAGGCAGCTAAATGAAATAAAAATTTAATTTTTTTCCGCAAAAAGTGGAGAGGCGACTGGGCCCGCGGGCGGGGCCGCGGGGGGGGGTGGTGGGGGGGGGGGGGGACGAAGACAAGACACATGACTCAATCCTAAAATATAAATAGTTTACGACGTTTCGGACTACATGTTCCGGTTATTAATTATTGTAAATATTAATTATTATTTTCGAAATTACAAATCAGCTTTCATTGGTCCCTGTTTCTATACATTTAATTTTTATTTTAAGAACGCTATCATTTTTCAGAAATAGTGTATTCTTGGTCTGTCAGCAGTGGCGAATCCAGGGGGGCTATAAAGCTGTAGCCCCTCCCCCCGAGCTGAACCAGAACTCCTGATTTCATTTAAAATCAACTACAATTGTTTGTTCTTAATTTCCTTTTTAAAAACGCGTGACAGCATTGCTTTTTGGTTTGACAGGCTCGAAAATTTTCCCGCTTTTGTAGTCATTCCATTCGTTTTTGTAGCGTTGATGAGGTCGAAAACATTTTTTTGGCTAGTTATTTCATTGTGTTTTTATTAAATTATCGAAAGTATTGTAATGTTCCTTATGATTCTTATTGTCAGGTGAGTAAAGTCTGTAAAGTTAAAGTGTTTTGGTTAACATAAACCATGAGGATTGACATTCTTCATGACGATACAAAATTTTTATGACCGCACCTCCCCAGACACAAATTCTGAATTCGCCATTGTCTGTCAGGTTAAAATCTTGTGCCTTTTTATTTCATTATCCTAAATTTCCCTATAATCGCAATGTGTCTTTCCTTAAGGTTATGGACACAAAGCAATTTCCTCTTATAATTCAAAGGTACGTATCCACGAAATTAAGTAATAGATTTAATTTCTATACAATGAGCAACAAATAGGTACTAATAATTTAAATTATTGGTGAAGCTTTTACCAAGGAAATTTTTGCCATTAAAAGGATACGAAAAAGAATATTTTGCCTTTTATTTGAGAATATAATAACTTATTATTGTTAGAAAAATGGTTGGTAAAACAAAACAAAAAAATCCCTGTAATAAGGATATATTTTTGAGGTTACGTGCATTAAATGAAAATTCCACCTTTTCGAATAGTTTAAATGACGATTAATGGTATTTGAGCTCTATTCTTTTATGCTTTTACATGGCATGCCTTCCTTCAAAATCGAATAATATTTAGACAATGGAAATAATTCGAATTGGTTATTTTTATAAAAAAAGACAGCAATTTTCATTTTTATTCTATAATAACTACTATTGTCATCAAGGCATTCTTTTTGTACGTATGCAAATATCCTTTTGACGAGGAAGCATAATATTTTACAAAAGCAGGCATTCACTTGATTTTGACAGATTATAGACTTTTATCCCTTTTTCTGATTTTATTCATGGTTATTCTTCTAAAATGTATAATTTTCAATTTTTCGTATACAAAATATACAGATAGCATTCACTGTAATTGTCGAAAACTTCGACTGCGAGTCTTTGTTAAATTTCCACTTTTCAGACCTGCCAGAGTAAAAAAATATATATAAATTAAATAAACAAATAACCCCTTTTTGCTTGTCTGTATGTTTGTAAACATGATAATTTAAAAACAATACAGACTAGTTTGATGAAATTTGATATGTAGTATTAACAACAAAGATGTTCATCTGTATCAAATTTTGAATAAAATCTGTCATCTGAAAAAATGTTAGTATGTCTGTCTATGAACACGATAGCTCAACGTTTCCACGAACACGATACTCAACGTATCTACGAACAAGATAACTCAACGTATCAAGAACACAATAATTCAACGTATCTACGAACACGATAACTCAACGCATATTCGAACACGATAATTCAACATATCTACGAACACGATAACTCAACGCATATTCGAACACGATAACTCAACGTATCTATCTACGAACATGATAACTCAATGTATTTATGTAGTATCCTAGTTTTCCCACATAGTTAATTTCAATGAAGATAGACGGAAGCACGAGCGCAAATGAATTATAGAAGAAGTCCTTGAACAGATCGTGCGTGCATGTTAAACGCGTGATGCGTAGCTGTGAAACTTCTCTTATACCAGTGTAAGATCTAATAACTATGCAGACGACTCTTGGCGATTGAGTAAAGCACACGTCTGCGAACGGCAACAGTCCGGCGTTAGCCCTGGCGTTAGACACAATGGAGGTTTGCTATGTTTTAATGGTAATCCAGTAACGATATATTAATGGTTCTCCGTATAATAATGGTAATATTTCATAATTATCTTAAACGTTTAAAAACTCCCTGTAACTATCATATGTAGATAATCATTTCTGTGTCATAATGTATATATTTCTAAGTGTCTCTAAATAGAGTAATTTAATTGTTTAATATATGCTATTTTCTTTGTGTTCGTGCATTCTCCTAGAAGCAGCCTGCCAAATAACTTCTTTTTCTAATTAGGAGGTGTCTAGGAGTATTATTCACGCTTTTGTTTCGAGAGATCCCTTGACATCTTCCTATATTTATAAATACGATAACTCAAAAACGCATTGAGCTAAATAAATAAAACTTGGCATGTGGTCTGGACATCAAAATTGTGGATCTGTTTCAAATATTGGAATAAATCCGTCAAAGGGTTGACTGACTTTCTATGTGTATGGGAACACGATAACTCATGACTGCAAAGAAGTAGAGGAATGAAATTTGGTCTGTGGTCTACCAATATTGTAGATTTTCATAAAATTTTGGACCAAATCTGTCAAACGGACAGCCTGTTCCAAAACGCCTATTTGATTCTCTTCACCAGTGTGTGAAGCTAAAAAGGGAATTTTCGGTCCAGACATAATTTTAAACTGTGGTTAAATAATTAGGGCAACACATAAGCCGACACCATCCTCCCCAAACTTCCATACCACACTAGTGGGTGGACGATAATCCCTCCCTTCCAAGGTTTTAACAAGCACACACCTTAAATGGGTTTTGGCAGGGCCAGATTAAGACTTGCACAGGCCTATAGGAAATACAAGCTTAGAGGCCCCTCCTTAACTTTTCTTACACAATCTCAATACTCTAACACAGAGGTTCCCACCCGTTTTTCACTCGCGTACCCCTTGACTAGTCTTTTTATTTTTGAGTACCCCCTACTGTTGTATCCCTCCAACCATCCTTCAGTGCAAACTTTTTTTATTAATAACGCCAAGGGCTTGGGTTAGCCTAAGAGTCAAACGACTCTAATGAACTTCATAGCATTTGTAGGATTGATTTTTGAATTCAAATTTTATTCCATTTTTTTAAATAGTATTGTTCAGCTTCAAAAAAATGACAGTAGCATTTAAATAATTTCGTATTATGATGAGAGCTAACAATTACCAGAGATTAATCTTCTTCTTATTTCGTAAATAGGCTTTAGGGGTCGTACGATTTTCACTTTCATTTTTCATACGAACTTCAGTAAACGAAATTCTAGAATATTCCTATGTTTCGTGTTTTTCGATATTACCTTGCGGTGTCTTGGCCTATGTGCGACGAAATAAATGCAAAACTTAGGTTGACCTAAATACTTTTATTTACACAGCTATAATTTAGAGAACAATGCTTGCATAGCAATCTTGATTAAATATGTATATACAAAGTTCGATCATTGGGATCAGAGTTCTAGGACGTTAAAGTTCAATGGAGTCGTAGTCCACAAAAGAAGTAATTCAACACAGTCTGGATAGCTTCCACCTATCAGCGTGATAGCCTAAGCACGAGACTACAAGGAGTGCTCGCAATTTGATGAGTCGAGAGTTCGGAACAGTGCCGATTTCTCAGTATTTGTTGCCCAAGTCCGAATTAATTCGGGACTTTAAATCCGAGCTGATCACACAGCTCTTTTCGGCGCTCCGGGGTCTGAAAACCAAGTTCGAGACTAATAAATCGGTCCTCCGTTTTTATCCCCTACCTCAAGGGCTGGAGCTCCGCCTTCCTTTCACCCCACTGGACAATAGTCTTCCTGGTCGACCAACGACAAAATCTCCAGATTCCCAATGGTCAACTCCGACAGTGGGGAAGGTTCTCGCGTTTCCCCACCACAGGAGCTATACAGGTGTGACATGAAAGAGCACCGCTAATCTCCTCAAAGCCGACCCAATGTGCTCTGTCTGACAGAGATTGATTCCTGTGCATTTTGGTCGCTTTCTGCGCGAAGCTATTACTCTCGCGAACGTCTCCTTAATGACCACCAGGTGCAGCTGGTCTGCGGCTGAAGTCAAAGGTACTCGGCTCTTTTCTCTTGGGATCTGTGCTCGCGGGAAGGGAAAACATCACAACCAAGATCACTTTCACGTACCCCTAACTGGTCTCCCGCGTACCCCCTGGGGTTTTTCGTACCACAGGTTGAGAACCTCTGCTCTAATACAAAGTTTGTCAGAACTGTTGAGTCCAGTCAGCCAACTGCAAAGCAAAACTGGAGCTCACTTATCTGCAAACGAATATGAAAAACATGAAAAAAATAAATGTTCTAAAATTCAAGCGATACTTGATTTTAACCCGATAGAACGCAAGCCTCCTTAGCGAACGTTAAGACGCGCGGGGGTCATTGAATGACCCCATACTGAAATTCAATCCTGCTCTGTTAAAAACATTATATTTTTAGTTCGAAATATAACGCTTTTGACTTTTAAAACATTAAGAAAACATTGTTTAACATAAATAAAATATACTCCAATATTTTTTGTGATAAGACTTTTAAAATACTATCTTTTCTTCGTATGCAGTTAGTGCACAAATTATTAAAGTACTCACTATAGGATTGTTACAACGAAAACATGAATTTTAATACTATTTAATTAGAATGAGAAATAATAGAATGTACATACCAATTTTCAGTTACATTTTGTTCTCTTGGAGACGAATACTACATACGGAAAATAAGTGTTCCTTGCATACAAAATTTTTCACAAATTGCAGGTTTCAGTAGTTTTTACGTCCTTATTTCTCGAACAAAACTTACATCTTCCCTTTGAAACCATTTTTGATTTCTTTTTTGGTGGTTCTTCACCGGCAGGGCAACAATTTTTTTCTATTTCCACTCTTCGAGCATGTTGGCGCAATCACTTTCAACTTCAGCAAGAAGTTTACGTAAACGTTCCTACTCTAAAAAAACTTTTTTATATGGAGTCGGCATTGTGAGCAGCTGGTAAATATTTCAATTCGGAAAGGATAGAAACGAACGGACTTTATCAGTCGCTCGAAATAACTGGTCTGTGGAACAAACGGAAGGACGCGCGGGGTCATTCCATAACCCCAGTAACTGGCAAAACGAGTATTAGGGGACGAAAAATTCCAGAAATACTTTTTAAATACTCAGAAAAGGCAGAGGGTGGTGACTAACTCAGCTACTGATAAGAAAGGAATGAACAGGTTGCTAGTTTTCTGAGAATCGGAGTTAGCAGAGGGCTTGGTGTTATAAAATGTCCCCCGAGCGTCCTCCCGTGTTAATTCGATTAAAATTCAAGTACACGGTTCGTGTAAATTAAATGAAAGCTTCGTATTAAATTACATTGAAAATAATTCAAATCAAGTCTCGATGCGTCGTGACCCTCAAAGTTGCGGGTCCCTATGCAATGGACCTTATGCACCCTTTGGGTTCGAGAGTATAGAAAAACAGCTGTGGAGGAATAAACAAAACGATGGGCCTATAAGCGACTCAGAAATAAAAGCAGTTCTGAGTCAGCTGTTTAAGACTGACCAATGGCTGCCTCCGGCAGGTCACGTGTCGGAGGATGTGACGTCACATGCTTAAGGTCCATTGCCTATTTTGCCTACTCGATAATCCGGTTCTGGGTTTTGATTCCGAATACGAGACTCCATATCAAGAACACCACAGTCTCTATGGCAACTTGAGCCGCAGTAATCCCTAAAAAGGGAAATTATTAGCATGCACCTTCCCTATACAATGGGGAATCCAATCAGTCTGGAATAAATCATGGACGAATGAGGTCCTAAGAATAGAATCCGTAATCTGCGATTTAAAAGTCAATATTCTAAATGTTCAGCTGTGTGAAATACGTGTTCATCAATGTCTACATGTCGTGTTGTTATTCGTCAAATAAATAATTGGAAAATGCAAAAAGAACTGGTTATTTGAACTCTAAAAGAACACACAATATCGAAATTCGGGCTTAATGCCACAGTCTCACTTACATTATGGATTTTCGGTGTAATCGGTCTCTAATCCGAGAACCTCGAATTTCGAAGCCTAGACTACACCATATGAAACAACGGCCCCGTAGAAAATATTGTACAGATTTATATAAAAAATTTTCTCATTTATACCTTTTTTAAAATTCTGGATAATTCAAAACAATATTGCTTTTAAAAATGATATTGCTTTTTCCAGGCTTTTAAAGATTCTGGATAATTAAAAATGATATTGCTACAATTGCTTAATTTCTTATGTAAAATGAACGGTAAATTCTATTTTAAATTTTGCAGTGTACTTGCTTGCATTCTTGCATCACATTTAATTTACCTACGAAGGTTATGAACGTAAAGGTAGTTTCGTTTTAATATCGCTTCATTCGTGCTAATGCACTGGTAAAGGACAAACATGAACAGCTGCCGAACTCTTATTAATGTGTGTTCAGCTAAAGAATTAACAGAAACTGGAAGAGAAAGTTCGACTTTATTGTATTTAAAAAAGGGGAAAAGTTGCAGACAGAAAGAGAACACTTTAGCATTCACAAATTATAAGTGTATTATATTACATTACACACCAGCATACACCACCAAATAAAAATCATTTTTTAGTTCCTCGTAAGAGAAATATACACGGAAAAAGCATGAATTTCAAGTGTTTGGACCTCCCTGGATCCAGAAAACCATTTTTGAAATTATATTTGTCTATCTGTATATCCATGTAAATATGTAAAACACGATAACTCAAAATCGTGACAACTAGACGAAAGAGTTTCTGTTCTGTTTATGTTTATTACACTAAAATTGTAGGCCTGTATCAAATTTCGGACCAATAAATCAACAGGAAATGGTACTTTTTTGAACACATACTTAATTTCCTTCACTTTGCTCTTAATGATTGGTTGGTTTATAGAGTTTAACATCGCAAAAGCCAGATTGGGCTATGCTGCGCCAAATATTATATGTTGCTGTGAAACTATACAGAAATTCGCGTTGCCGTTTACTTTGAATGAAAATATTATTTGAATTATTTTATTTACGAAGGTGTTTCAAAAAATAAAGTATCAAAAGCTCTGAAGGGTGCGCAAATCCTCCGTGCGAATTAAATTCCCTGTGTAGATAGACAAATGAGGCGATCACAGCATCCAAACGCCGTCGGTAGATGAAGCAGCTAGTTTTGCGGTATTGCACCAAATTTTCAGTTAGAAGATGAAGACGTTGACGGAAACATGGTCGACGATTGAAGTAAGAAGTGTGGTAAGGTTTTTTCATCTAAACGACCGGGAGAGCAATCGATAGGTGTCCTGATGTTTCACTACAACGCCCGACCGCTTTTGTCTCAGTTATGCGTGATTTGGTACAGCGTTTCTGACAGGAGTTACTGGAAAACTCTCCATACAGCCTGAATCTCGCACCAAATGATTTTCATCCCTTTGAACAGTTGAAGAAGCACATTACATTACACCACCTGCATCCCCGTGTTTAGAGCCATTTGCCCCCTTTCCGGTTTGGATGGATGGAGGTGAATTTTATTTTTTTAAGAAAGGACAAAAACAAGTAACAGGTACAAAAACAACTAAAAATGAAAAAGAAACATACACTGGAGAGAACAGCATAGAAAACAAAACAAAAGGGGAAAAATACGTTGGGGGGGGAAGTCATAAGTAGCCGGAAGTGTGTGTCAGTTTGGGTGGACGAGTGCTCAATTATTATCTTTTACAATGAGATTGTTCTCATCACATATGAAACGCATTAGGAGTCGAAATCGGGTTCTTGATAGGTTTATTCGTGAGAATGTTTTTCAACCACTGTAATTTAAGTGACACTGTTGGAGTTTGGAAATGCCAGGAGAGGGTAATCAGACATTTTGTGGCATAGTGCAGTGGATCTCCTTTTTCTCCGCACGAGCAATTGTCATGTGTTCGAAGATTGAAGCGATGAAAGTATGAAGGGAAAGGCTCGTGTCCTGTAACGAACATCATCTCTTCTCTATTCCATCCTACTGGCTTGTCTGAGATCCTAGGCACTATATCGTGTGCACTGCGGCCAGTTTCTCCGTTATCCCAGTTGTCTTGCCAGATGTTTAAAGCAGCTGACTTAATCTCAGATTTCAGGTAGGAAAGTGGCTTAGGTAGAAAGAAAGGGTCGCCTTTTGAGATGGTAGGCCGCGGAACGCTAGTCAAGAGATCGAAGTCAAGGGAGCTTCAGAGTCGTCACTGTTTTTTGCTTTATATGTATATATCAGCCAAAAAATATATTACCCAAGTATATCGAACATTCAAAACGTGAAAAATTCAAAAAATGCATTAAAACTAAAAATTTATTAATTAAACAAAATTTAAATGTATGATCCTATAAACAAAGTGCAAAACACATGCAAAGAGCACATGTAAAACAAATCTATGAGCTATATAACTTCTACAATTATCGAGAAGTCAAACCAAAAATTTGGAATTTTCAACAATAAAATTAGTTGCTCTGCTATATTACTAATATAATATCCCAGATCTGTCTCTCTGCAACGCTCTGACTCACACAATAAAATTGCGCGCCATAGCACTGGGAGACCGTTAAACAGTCATTATTTCATTCTTAGAGCATAAATTTCAGTCATTTTTTAAATTTAAAAAAGTAATTTTTAATTGCGAATTTAATGGCTCTAAAATATGAAATAAAATTTTGCTACTGATTGATATATAAAATTTATCTCGCTATGATCAATAGTTCCGAGAAATTTTAAATTATATTAATCATATATTCAAATTAATTCCCTTTTGATAGAAAGTAGTAAACCAAGTCAAGTGGCATATCATGCGCGTGATAATAGTTTTGGGCACCACGATGCATCTGATTATTTATTGCAACGTGATGATATATTCACGATATAAGGCATTTTGACAAGCAGAAAGGGCTTTATAAAGTGTAAATAATATGTAAATAAAAAAATATATATTCTGTTTCATAAAACGTATGTTTATTTTATTTGTTTTCAATCAACTAGGGGTCTCTGCCCCTGCTCGTAAAGCTCGCCAACGGCCAAGGATTGCGTTCGCATCCTCCCAGGTTTACGTCGCAACCCCTGCTTTCGTTCTGCGTTATACGGAAGACACTGTGTCCTAGAAGTTATTCTAAAATCTCATATATATATAATGAATCGTTTATTTTGTTCTGATGCTTTAACCTAAATCAGCACTGAAATAAAATTTTTTTAGCCTCAAAAAGATATGTTTTCTTCAAATTAAAACTTACATAAGTAAAGAAGCTGATTTTTTTAATGCTTTCACCTTAATAAAGAGAAGAATAAATTGTGCAGTCCTGAAAAGGGTGGTTTTTATATTGAGCATCAGGGACTCCATAGAAACACATTAAATATTTTCATATTTTAGACTATCACAGAAACAGATTCAAAGATTATGCTATTACTGAAAAGCATATTAATTAATAAGATGTCTATATAAATAAAGCTCAACGATGAAAACAAATTAAAAATGTCAAAGCAAAAAAAAATACACTTGACAATCAACCAAGAAATTTATCTAAACACAGTCTTAAATATTTCACATTTTAGCTACTACCAGAAAACAGATTCAAAAGATCGTACGTCTACGAAACGTGAAATTGTAAGAAGTAGGTTAATACATATTCAATATATTCATATATAAAATAATATACAACATTGAAGTAGTTGTTCTCATAAAAAAAAAATTGTATCAAAAGCAGGTATAGTTCAAGTCACTCAGATATAAAATAATACAACACGAAAACAAATTAAAAGTATGTCAAAAAAAATACATTTACGACAATCAATCAAAAACTTTCCTCATAAACACAGGTCTCCCAATAGTTTCAGCATTTTGGAGCTACCACACGAAAACAGATTCAGAAGATCGTGCTCTACGAAAGCATAAATTGTACGAGTCATGGTATATACATATATGTAATACTTATATATAAAATAATATACACATTAGTATTGCTACAAAAGAAATTCAGATACGAAACGGGTATATACATATTCAATACATTCATATATAAAATAATATACAACATTGAAGATCGAAATTCTACAAAAAAAATAATCAAAGACAGGTATATTCAATCCACGCAGATATAAAATAATATATACAACATTGAAAACAAATTAAAAATGTAATGCAAAAAAATACCTTGACAATCAATCTAAAATAGATTCAAAGATCGTGCCTCTACGAAAACATAGGTGCACGAAAAGCAAGTATATAATATTCAATACATTCATATATAAAATAATAACAACATTGAAGACTGATAGTCTCTACAAACAAAATTGTATCAAAACAGGTATATTCAACTACCACTCAGATATAAAATAATATACAACATTGAAAACAAATTAAAATGTACATACAAAAAAATACACTTGACAATCACAGAAAACTTCCTCACTAACCACAGTTAAATATTTCACATTTTGAGACCTAGCATACAGATTCAAAAGATCGTGTTCTTGATAAGCCAAATACAGAGTTGTCCATGACTAAAATCGGCTCATTGAGCACCAAACATATCTTTTCAAAAGTTTGGCCTTAGCTGACTTATTTGTCATCTAAAAGCTAAACGAATGGGAAATTCATACGTTTTAATTTGAAGGCATGTAGTCTTTGAGATGGAATCAAAGTGATTTGGGAATAGACTTCAGTATCGTAACTACTGGCAGTCTCCCTGCTTTATTTTGTCCACCACGTTGTTGCTTCTTCCAATTTGTGG
>BGPR01003720.1:24460-129288 GCA_013235015.1 Araneus ventricosus
GAGATGATTACAATATTTCTCTTTGTCATCTTTATACAAGAAAGTAAAACAGATATCGAGCACTGTCAACCCTCTCATTTTGAGACCAAAATTTGTCACAGCTCCTACCGCCCTACCAATAATAACATACGCCAAATAGATGAGTTTTTTATTTTACCAACTTACACGACGGTTGAGAGACAAAGTTTGCTAACTTGGTCAGTTTTGTCTTCAGAAGAGTGGAACTTGTACTTGTTTTAAAATGTAGTGAAGATAAACTAATAATACATTCATAGAGCCTGGATGTAAGCAAAAAATTTAGATTTTAAGATTTTTTTTTCAGAGTACATTTATTGACTCAACACAACGATAAAAAAAACATCTTATATTTAAAGAATTTTTTTCGAATTGGAACGTTTATAGATTAACTATTGGGCCACAATTAGAGTAATCATTATAGATCGATTCAATGATGTTACTTGAATAATACCATAGCTACTTTTCTCTGATTCTACAATTATCTCTGGAAAATCTATTTTCACCAGCAACAAGTAATTTCATGAACAGAAATGAATGCAATTAACATTTTCACTGGACAGGGAAACGTGGATTTAAATAAGATAAATAATTAAAAGTGTACTCATAGGGTATTGAGAATCAGAGACAACTCCCCACCCCCTGCCAGGTTGAGCTAGATCATATTTTATGAGTATTGAAAGAAGAACAATTTTTCCAGTGCAGTTATATAATATAGGTAGATAAAACTCAATGATTCATTCTGGTTTTAAAAGAAAACTTTCCATTTCAAATGGAGCAGCAGTGTATCGAAAATTATGGGGTTCCACTCCACTCTGGTTCTGCAGCCTCCCTTACTGTGATTGTCAGCTAGAAAACGCTGAAAGCTGTTCAAAAAAATAATAAACCCTCTGAGCGAAAAATCTATTCACTGAATACGAGATATAAGTTAGTAGGACACTGGTACATACTGAGTATACCTCCACATAGTCACATAGTGTTTGTTCCTGTCACAACGTATCATGGCATAGGAGAAACTGCATCAAGGTCATGGAGTGACGTCAAGATTGGTTTGTTGAATTGCATTTGGAATGCCACCTTCCATGTAATTCTCTCAACTTCACACCCTTTAATTTTCTCCATGCAAATTTCACTTGCAGAAAATACATAGACTCCAGAGCCATATATATGATGGATCTAAAACGGACGCGAAGTGCCATTGCATTCTCGAAAACTATGTAATAGTTCATGGCAAGGTAACTTGATCACACATCTGTTTTTCCAAGCTGAAATCCTTGAAATTAAAATGGCAATTGAAGCAGCTTTTCCCTTCATAGACCAATCAAAATTTGGACAGACAGTTTGTCAAGTTTGATAGCCGTACTTAATAAATCCCACCAAGTATAGTCCGAGAAATTCAAACTTTTGCTCTTCCATAAACATATTAACCTGAGATGGTTTTAAAGCTCACGTCGGTTATTTAGGAACGAATGCAGACCAATTAGCCATAAGAAACTAATACGGGCCCATAGGTTGGGAACCGCTGATTTAAGGCATTGACAGCCAGAACGGATCTACCAACTTTCAAGCGCACATGAAAGTTGTCTTCAGCATTTTTATAACAGTTATTTAAGGCGTTAGGAACCTCAGTGGACAAAACCACAATTTGCATTAAACTGAGCTAGGATTAGATTGAAATAGAAAATCTGATTTCTTTCATAACCAGAGTGGACCAAAAGAGTTTAACTGTCCTCTATTAGATAGTATTGAAGTGTTGAGAATTCAAAATCATGTGAATCTTTAAAATACCAATTACTAGATAGAAGGTTTTTTTTAAATTTAGCTATATTAACTTCCCGTTTTGAAGAAACAGGCGGCTATTTTGGGATGGATCTCGTAATTCTGAACAGCAGTCAGATGACGATTACGACACCTGGGCTGCGCTCCGTCTCCTATCTTCCACATTACACCAGCGGGAGGACGTTTGAACCAAGATATCAGATTTAGCGTACACCAGTACCACATCTTTAGTGGAATCAGGTTTCGAACCTGGAACCCTCCGGCAACATCTTGGTTGGAGGAAGAGTCAGTATGGTCCATTCTGACTCTCAACGCTTTATTTGTCTTAATAGGAAATCTTTCACAAGGATGAGGTGGTTTAGATACAGGATGATATTATTATTATGATTAACGCACCCCCCGATCCAGCCTACCCGCAAGAATGTAAAGCCAGAGAGACGTAATTGAACTGGCCTAGTGGCCGGAGGATTGCGGATCCGATTTCACGGAACATCCACCATGTGTACGCGTGTGCGTTGAAACCGTTCACGGCAAAACGCCCTCCCGCCAATATGGAATGGAAGTTTGGAAAAGGAGGATGCTAGCTCAGGTGAACGTCTCCATCTTCTGTGTAATGTTCAAAATTACGATGTCTGTTCCAGAACAGCTGTCGTGGAGATTAGAAAAAAGGGGCATCAGAATAATAAAAAATAAACTAAACGTAACGGGAACTGTCAACCTATTTATAATAAACAGATATTTAAAACTTTAGACTTTTTTACTTGAAAACGAAGATATAAATCCTCACATTAAAGCATTGCAGATTGATTACGAGTTTACTCGCGTAAATTGGGACAAAATGCACACGGAAACACGAGAAAACTCTTAATCCGTCCTGCAGTATTTCATGTATTTCGAATTTTTCATGTTTTTTATATATTAAAGACAAAAATATATGTATTACTGGTCTTTTTTTTAACTTGTGTCCAATTTTCAGTCAGTCAGAAATGTGCTAAGTATTCTTTTGCTGAGAAATAATCTACAACAATACTAGTGCTATTTTTTTAGTAATGCATTAACCGTGTGACGGTTTATGTGGTTCGATTTCAACCTTTTGATCTTTGTATAAAACATGCTGTATGTTAAAAGGGTGAGGGAGTGTTGAGATTCCAGCTTAAAAAAAGGAAGAAGCATGGGAACTATTCTCTATAATTCAATCAGCGTGAAGGAATTTATGATAAAAAATAAACAAAATACAAAGGACTGTCCAACGTGCTCCTTGCATTTGCTTCCAGTTGCATCTGTAATGGAGGAAAAAAATCTAAGCAACTAAATTTGTATCTGGATTCTTTTCTTCTTTCATATTTTGCGTTACCCAACGTAGAATTGTCGTGATCTTCACATCCTATATTATTACTACTGTTCTTTCTGATTACAGTTTCAAGATATCTGGAGAATCGTGTTTCTTTCATCAATCTGTGAATGCAGCCGTACCGAAAAATATCAGGTTCAGATCTCTAACAAACAATATAATAACGACCTTCAGAAAGAAGATAAGTTTTGTGGAACAGAAATCGTCATATGCCCAGATTCAAGAAATCAAAGCTATCTTTCTTTTCATCTTTAAATCGAACGATTAAAATCAGAAACTCGGAGATGAATCTCACAGTTTGTTCTTTTTTTTCTAAAATGTTTCTAAAAATAAAATCATCGTTTGTAGTGTGAACTGATATCCTTGAGATTAAATCTAATTTTTTTAAATGTTTCTTCACAACAAATCAATACATACTACAGATAATAAATATTTTAAATAATCACTGAATATTTCAAAACTATTTTATCGCTTCAGTTAACTTAAACTATCGAAATTGTATCGCTTTTCTGTTCTTCTTTTCGGATTTGATATTCAAAAGATAGTTTGGATAAATTTATTTTTGAATAAATTTATCACATAAGGGGATTTTCTTTTGTTTTTAATTCTAAGAAAGCGACTTTTCTGTTATTTGATTTTGTTTCTTATTCTTATCTTCTGATTTTTTTTCTAAAAATTTCATAAGGGGTTGTCTACATATTTACAACTGCATCATAAAAATTTGCATTAGCAAATTCGAAACTACATTAGAACCTATTCTCAGAGATTAAATTCATGATTATAAGCCTGTTAGTTTCAAAATCATGTGCAAATATAATTTTGCCTCTATCATGTTAAAATAAAAATTTGGACTTTTATTCGTTTTGAGAAATAATATATTTATTGATCTGAGAATTTTTTCCCTCATAGTAATATGAAGTAGCCTTCTCATAATGTACACATGCTTTAGATTTAAAAATAATTTTTGATACCTAAATTGACGATTAAAATTTTTTTGAATAGTAAAATACACTACGGTTAACAGAAATATTCCCCTTAAGAGACTCTTCTAGTAAAAGACGAAGATAATTCTTCAAAAGCCAACTTTTTATATAGATTAAACCTAATTAATATTTTATTGTTTTTCCAATGCGAACTCTTTTCCCTATATATAACCAGTGGGAGTGGCCTCCCCTAAACTTTCTCGTATACTGCTCAAAAATTTGTCATTTCCCCTCCTCCTGCGTAGATAAAAAAATCGAACCTACTGTAACCCAGAATGCAACGAATATCAGAAGGTTTTTCTTTGTATATTATAGTAATTGTAAAATATTTAGGTGAAGAATCATATTCAAAGAGATGCCTATGTATTAAAACTTAGCAATATTTATTTTCCATCACACTCTAGCAAGCTCCGCTAATGCGAGGGCACGAGCGAGAGAAAACAAAACAGAAGATAAAACGAATCTATCACAAACTCCGTCTCAAGGACAAAGCGACATAATCCTTACGCTTGCTACCAGTACGCATGCGCATGGAGATTAGTTTTGAAACGAATGCTTAACAAGTATGCGATTGTACAGACCGACAGACAGTCAACCCGTTGACGGGTTTTGCCCAAAATTTTATACGGATCTATATTCATGATGATAAAACTGTGTACCAAATTTTATCTATATACCTATTCAAGTTTTAGAGTTATAGTGTTTACATGACCGCGGACAGACAGACAGACTTCCCGTAGACGGATTTTCTCCAAAATTTGATAGAAACCTACAAATTATGTGTAAAGATCACATACCAAATTTCATCCCTGTATCTCTAATAGTTTTCGAGTTATCGTGTTCACAGACACACAGACATAATTCCAAAATTGTGTTTTTCAGACTCAGGGAGGTCTAAAACGTGGAGATTCGTCAAAATCTCGAGTTCGAATTTTTTGACGATTACAATACTTTCTCTTTGTATACTTCGTATACGAGAAAGTAAAAATCGGAACAATTCATGATATTTATGTCGCATTCTGGATAAATCTGAGACATTTTCTTAATCCCGAACAAGGAGTAAAAATTCGAGATTGTTCCGCCTATTCCGAGATGTCTGATGGTTTTCTCTAAGAAGTCTTATAAAATTGCCGGTATCATATACAGTAGAACTCCAATTACCCGACTTAAACCCTCTGAGCGTCCAATTATTTTGAACTTTTAGCTGTCAGATTAGAAAACTTAGCTTTTAAAGTAAATGAATCGATATTTTCTGTATTTAATTATATCTAAGAAATCTTAAGAATACTTTACCCATGATTGTTTAAGAAAATATACATATAACAACGAGCTATCTGCTTTTGAACTGAACACGAAAAACAGAAAAAAACGTTTGCGCCGCTCTGAGGGTTAAACGGGGATCGGGCTGGTTCGGATATGTGGAAATTCAGGTGATTGGATAAAGCTAAGAAATTAAGTAAAAAAAGACGTCAGACATAGAAAAAATTGAATTTTAATTCATGAAATTAATTTTAACAAACATAAGCCACAAAAAACTGCATGTACTATGAGGTTTGGCATGAGGTTTACATAAATAAGAAACCACAGAGTAAATTACCTTTTGAGTTTTATTCCTTAAGTACACATGTATTAAAATTATATATGAAGAATAATATACTATATACCCTGTTTTTGTAGCTGACAACAATCTCTTTGGTTGGAAAAGGACGCGTCAAGGCCACCGACAGAACTCTCACTATTATTTTCCCATTAAGTTTAGTTTAACGCTCCGTTTTGAAGCAACAGGAGTTATTTTGGGACGGACCTCATAATTTTGTACCGCTATCAGATGACGAGGACGACACCTGACCTGGCACTTCTTTCTCCAAATTTCCGGACCACACCAACGAGAAGTCAGAATTAGCGTGCACCAGGCTCACAGACCCGGCGACTCTTTAAGCCGTAAAGGCCCAGTGTCGCCTTGAAGCAGCATACCGAATTTTGTAGTCTAAAATCTTTAGAATAAGACTGGATCTCTAATGCCTGTTGTTACCAATAGGATACGTACTGAAATTTTTATTTAATCAATTTACAACATATAGATGGCAGCCTGAGTGCTGATAAAAAAATTAAAAATTATTGATGTCTTTTGAAGATGGTGGCTGCGTCTTTTTAGCTTTGTTTGTACGCTTGAGAATACCGTATTTTATCGTACAATGTTGAAGGAAATTCCTTATCCGTATTATTATTTATTAAAATACATCTATGCTTAATTTTATAGAATTTTACGAAGGAAAATTTTTCTGAAATAAAACCCAGTGTTGTCAGATGGTAACAAACTGTTTTTTAGCCGTAAACCATCCTTAAAACAAAGTAGGATTTTTAAAAGTATTTTTTCCATGTTTTATTCAAGAAAGGAAAGTCAAAAACATTTTAAAAATAATTTTTAAAAAATCGGGCTTTTAAGGGTTAATGGAATCGGGTTTAAAACTATAATCATCGGCCCCGAAGCCAAGACCTTAGCACTAGGCCACCGCGGCCTTTTACTTTCCCAATTTTCACACTTGAGGTTTTTGTTTTTTCTCCCAAAATCAACTTGAATACCTGGACATTCGTATAATTGGGCTTTGGATAACTGAAGTTTTTAGTAAAATGATACCGACAGGGTGCACGGAAATGCTTACTCCCTTTCCGTAGATTTCGCTACACAGTTTAGCACTCTTTTTCACATACCTGAATGACCTTGAGCAATTGAACGCATCCATCCTAACTCAGGTCAATGCAAGAGATCTTTGTGAGGGAAAAGGGGTAGAACTAAGCGGATGAGACACCATAGAAGGTATGGCAGTGATGGAGTATTCCAAAACAGAAAAACCACCGACTCGGATTACGGCCAGATGTTAACCCCTTCTGAATGCAAGGATTCTGCATACAATAGACGACTAAAAAAATGTGTTTACTTTCTAAGGTTACCTTTTCAAGAATAGTTATGCTATTTTTTATTTAATCTGGCTGCATGTGAAAGTGATACCTGACACTTTAACCATAGTTTTAAGTATCAGGTATAGCAATTTATTTTCCCATTTACTGTATTAATAACTATATCGCTAATAATATACGTATGAAATTATTCAATTCGAAATGGACTGCAAAAACAATTTATGGCATAGGACACAACGCCGCCCCATGGACAGGAGTTCCCAAACTTTTTTCCCCACGAGTACCCCTTGGTTATTCTTTTTGCTTTCGCGTACCCCCTACTATCATATCCAACCCCTCCCCGCAACCATCGGTCTATGCACAGAAGTTTTATCAATAATATTAAAGCTGGCTTAAGTTATCTTAAAAGTGAAATGACTCAAATTAATAGCATTTTGAGGAAAATATCTCTGATTTTACATTTTATTCCATTTTTACAATAGTATTAGTTCAACGCCAAAGCAAATGAACCAATATTGTAATTATTCCTTTTTAACTTAAAAGGATAACTAAAATTGACACTTTGTAATTATCAAGTATTCAAGCGGTATAGTTATTAAATATCATATACTCACTTGGAAAAGCAAAAACTTTTTAAATCCCTTAAATGTTTTTTTTTTGTTTCCGCCATTAACAACTTTAATTTCGCGTACCCCCAAATGGTCCTTCGCGTACCTCAGGGGTTGGGAACCGCTGACCACTGGTTGGGAACCTCTGGCAAAAGAGAATAGCTGTCGTATACGATTATGCAAATTCAGACAGGGCGTTAATGCTTTGGTGCCAATGGATGCTAAGATTATACAAAGTTATTTTCTGAGCTTAACTCATAATCTCTTAGATATTTAGACCTATCGCCTCTAAAATTAAAGAAACATTAATTTAATTATGTTACTTTTTGATGATCAATGTTTGTAATTATGTTTATGTCCGTGTGAAAATAGTTGCAATGCTAAGAAAAAATCGTTTCCAATATATTTTGATTTCCTAAAAATCCGAATGAAACACCAAAAGAGAATTCTTGATCAAAAGAAACTTTTGAAAATACGCTCGTGAAAAGAACAACACGATTGAAAATAATGTTGAATGGTTATTAACAAATTCAAAATAAGAAAGGTCTGAGCGAAAGATTTGAGTGTAAAGTTTTTTCTGAATGAGAATTAATAGGAATAAATTAAACAACTTTAGAATAAGAAAAAAAATGTATAATATGTGATAATAAAATTTCATATGCTACATGAAGTATAGAATTTGCATTCGTCTTATATCAAACATTTAACAATTTAGTTGTTCTCTGAACAAGAAGAGTGAACTTAATAAAGGCAGTTTTTAAAAACGAACTTTTACTAATGCTCAAAAAGTAGAATTTTTAAAAAAAATTAGTGTCCACTTTTTAGCCTTTAATTTATACCTCATTATTATAAATATTATGGAATCTTAGAATTGGTGCTTCTCAATTTCACTTCAAGGTAACACCACGCTTATCATTTTTTATAATTTAATTAAATTAGTCGATTATAAGTTTTGGAAATATTTATACAGCGTATTGCCGTCGATAACACACGAGTGCACAAAATTTCAAAGGAGAATATCAGGAAGTGAGTGTAAAATCGATTTCAAAATTCCATCTTTACAAACATAAAACAAGCCAAGTTAAATGAAAGTGTTTAAAAAATTAATCTAAACCCTCAACTTGGTGTCACATTGTATGTACTTATCCTTATCAGGCGTTGGCAAAATGCGGCTCGCAAACCATTTGATTGATATAATCACTTATTTTTTGCTTCATATTATATCTTCGATAAATTTAATTCTAGTTCGTAAATTAGAACTTCAATTCAGTAATTTTTTTATTTATTAGTTCTTAAACTTAATACACCTTCTGCGTAACCTCAGTTCTCCGATTTCTTCTAAATTAAGAAAAAGACAAAGTTAAGTTTGGAAAAAGTGTTTAGATAGTTGACCATGCATATTTTAACGTATGTAAATGCAACAACGTGTGATTTCAAAAGGAAATTTTCGCGTGTCCTCGTGTTTCCTAATTGAAAAAGACGAATTGGGTCACCGTATTCGAATTTGCTTTCTCGTTTGTCGGGCAATTTTATTTACAGGTCACTACACTACGATCATCAACACAAAATGCACTGCACTGTGTAAATATGTGAGAAAGTCGAAGTCTTCCTGACCACTGTAGGGGTGGCCTCTAGCGGTGACCTAGTGGTAAGGCTTCGGGGCCGGTAGTCTCTAGGTTCGAAACCCGAGTCCATTGAAGATCCACCAGGTATGTGGGCCTCGTGCGCATTAAATCTGATGTCATGGATGAAACGTCCTCCCGCTGGTATGGTAAGTAAATCTAGAGAGGGAAGTGCCAGATAAGGTGTCGTCCTTGTCATCTGACCGAAAAAAATTAAAAGTATCGTATTAAATCAAAATTACGAGGTCCGTCCCCAGATAGTATCGGGTTGTTTCAACACCGGACATTAATATCACTAAACTAAAGCTGACTTTTTCGTACATTTTCCTTTCTTATGCACTTTTAATAAATATATAATCAAAACTACTACTCTTCATCATGCAGGGAGGTCATAAGTTATTGGACCCATATCAAAAATTAATAAAAACAAACATAATACTGTTACAACTGCGTTTTTTCAAATAAGAGAACAAATAATTTTTTTAAAAGATAGGTGGCGTACTGTTACGACATTTTAAATTTGCTACACACCGAGAGATTTCCTTTTGATCAGATGCTACTGATCAGCTGAAGCCGACGCGCGTTTTCTTGTTCAGTTATTTTAGTTTTACTTGAATACCTCAAAAACTATTCAGTTTTCGAATTACAATTGATTTAACAAATTAAAGGGCGTACAATTCCCTACAAATACATACTTTTCTTTTTCTTCTAGCTTTAATAGTTTCGCAGATAACGGCTCTCAAAAATGGGAGATGTGCAATAATTTACGACCGCCTAGAGCACCGTAACGGCACTTTACCTATCTGAAAAAAAAAAAAAAATTAAATGAGTTCTGCTTTTTTAAAAAAACCGTAGTTGTAACATTATTAGTTTTTCTTGATAATTTTTGAAATGGGCCCAATAATTTATGAGCACCCTGTATTTAAATTATTAGAAAGGACATGTTTGAATCTTCCGTCCCAAAAGTTTACCAATCTCTCCCCTTCCTCCGGTCTAGGTAAGCCACTTGTGTGATCAGCAACGAATGTATAAAGAAAATCTTATCTAGAATCTCAAACCTTGATCTCCCCTGAGCTCAGAAACGGCGGATACCCCCAGCATAAAGCAATCTCCTTTGTTGACTACACTGGCAGAGGCCCGCGGAATCACGCTTTAATGGATCATTGAAATCGTGCTGCAGCTGCCGTTCGAGGAGTTAGATCTGTAACTACACAAAAAGCCCGAACAGCTTATGACAGATATCGACCATTAACTTCAGCTCAAATAATGAAAACGTAAACGATTTTTAAAAAAATATTTTCCTTTTGCGTGCGTGTAATTTTTAGTGGGCTACGCGTGTTAGCATCCCTATTGGTTGGTTAACCATTACTATTTGAAATTTTATGATCGTTTTTTGTGTTTATTATTAAACAGAAGAATCATTTTCATTTAAATTCAACAATAATTTATTTTCATTGTTAAATTTAAATATAGTGGAATTTGACTAGTTCGAAGCTGACGGGATCGCAGCAAATATTCGATTATTAAAATTCTAATTATGAAAAACTGTTTATAAACCAGCGGGAGTGGTCTTCCCTAAACTTTCTCGTATACTTTCTAAGTGGAGATTCGTCAAAATCTCGAGTTCGAATTTTTTTGACGATTACAATACTTTCTCTTTGTATACTTCGTATTCGAGAAAGTAAAACAAAAAAACAAACAAACCTGAAATCAAATATCTGTTGCCACGTTTCAAAAAAATATTACTTTGAAGCAGGTGTGATAAAATAGGCAAGGCAATGAATACTAAAGCGAAAATTCTGCTTTGGAATTGAATTCCCAAGAAAACAATTTATACTACCACAACCGTAACAATTGCAAAAGCGCTGAAATAATGAGATCGGTTTGATTTACAACAATAAAAAAATTGTTAACAATTGATGCTTGAAAATATTATTTATTGTTGTAAATAAAATTTACAACAATAACAGATTGCTACCAATACGCATGCGCATGAGAATCGGATTAAAAGAAATTGAATATGCAATTTGAACGCCTCTTTTTGACGCATTTGGCCCAAACTTTTATACGGACCTACATTCATAATGATAAAACTGTGTACCAAATTTTATCCGTTTAGCTATTCAAGTCTTTGAGTTATAGCGTTCACATGACCCGGACAGACAGACAGACTTCCCGTAGACGGATTTTGTCCAAAATTTGATAGAAACCTACAAATTATGTTTAAAGACTACATACCAAATTTCATCCCCGTAGCTCTAATAGTTTTCGAGTTATCGTGTTCACAGACAGACACACACAGTGACAGACATACAGACATAATTCCAAAATTGTGTTTTTCGGACTCAGGGAGGTCTAAAACGTGGAGATCCGTCAAAATCTCGAATTGGAATTTTTTGACGATTACAATACTTTCTCTTTGTATACTTCGTATACGAGAAAGTAAAAAAGAGTAGAGCAAAGAGAGAACGAAAATTTTTGAAATAAAAATGGCAGTAATGTCTTTTAAATTCATTAATTAACAATACCCTAACGCAAGGTTGAAAAATCCATATGTCCATTTTCTTTCAGTGGAGTAATTGTAACTACTCATGCCATCTATCGTGTAACTGCACCTTTCACTGTATGACCCACTGCGCATGTTATTGTTCTCTAGCTTATTCGTGCTGTGAACTAAAATTCTTCTTTTCAGCATAATTAAAATTGCTTTACAGGCACAAAAAAGATTTAGGTTGAAATTATCTTTTTTAGCCAGGGTTAACTTGAATAAGCATGAGGAGATTTTGGACCATTGAGTTCATACGCTCCGTTAAATGTCCCAACACTGGTGTACTGTGTTTACATTTTGCGAAAAATTTTTGAAAAGAAAAATATGTTATCATTCGGTGTTCGGCTGTTGTAAAGTAAAAGGAAGAGAGAAATGATTATCGACAGGAAACTTTTTCTAGTTTTCTTTTCCACAATCATAGTTATTAAAAGCATAAATTGTAAAAATTCGAAGAGAAGTTTTTTAAGTCTACTTGTAACAGAACTGTTTTCGGAGAACGCCACCTAGCGGCCGTTGGAGGAAACGGTCAGCCCATGTTCTGAAGTCAACGATGAAACATGGTGTTCTGCCCCGATGATTGTATATTTTATATGTCCTGAAGTGTTTTGTCCTTAATTGTTTGTCCCTGTATGTTGTGTCCTTTAGTGTTTGATTAAAAGTGTTTAAATGAATCAAGACCCTTTGTTTGAATGTCTACCGTTATCCCTAGCAGGAATTAAAATATGGCGCCCAAATGGTTACATACTTCATATTGCTTACTCTTAGGCGTAGAAGTTTTTCTAACTCGCTGGTATGCATATTTTTCAACCATCTTACAAAAATAAAAAATAAGCCTATAAATAATTAATTAAAATGAACTAAATATGTATAATATGCATTCAATAAACCGTCAATACAATTTAGTCTAAACTCTAATAATGTTAAAGAAACGCGAATAATTCTTACTTAAATAAAAAACGATTTTAAGTACTAATGAAAAACCAAACAAACTTTATAGAAGTTCTAATGCTCATCTTTCTAATTATGTTATCAAAGAAAAAAATTATAAAGCAAATAATCAACAAATATTCCAGGAACTAAAAGAATTGTTCTTAAACCTTTCGATCAGCATTTGAAAGATGAGCTGTGGGTACTAAATTTGAATTCATGCGACGCATACAATCACATGAGCATGACTTGACTCCATTGCAGTGCACTCCACTAAGCGCAATTCATTAACAAAACCTCCTGCAAAATCGAAAAACCAAAGTATTCCTTTTCTTTTAATTATCGGAGTGATTTGGCGGTAAACTGCTGTTTGCAGAAAATCAAAATCAACCACAGAACACGAAAAAAATTAAGAGTCAAAAAGCAGCGTATTAAGTAAGAGCTCTTAAAGCATTTTCCTCTAGAATAGTTTTAAATAGATCTGATTTGGTTTTAATTTGTTTTGGAGTGAACTTAAATGAACTTTTTTTAATAAGAAATTTTTAACACGCCATTGTAAACACACATAAAAAGAAAACCCTCGGTTCTAAATCTCGAAAGGTGCTTCATTTATTTAATTTAAAACGATTAGGCAAAAAATAATCATCTTCATCATCTTCGTTTAATTTACAAGTTAAAGAACAAAAAATGTTAGAAGCTTATAAAAATAGAAGCGAACCATTCTGTATTTGGGTTCTTTCTCAAGAATAGTTTTAATTTTTACTTCTGTATCTTTTTTTTCTTTATCGTCTTGTTCGCAGTTATTTTAATTTCTTTTTTTTCCACCTTCCTGTGCAAATTTTCTGCTTGCTTTCTCTCTTTTTGTTCAGCAGCTTTTGTTGAAAACCCTTCTGAAGAGCACTGCTTTATAAAACTACGATAAAAGATTGAATGTCTCACCCCTTTTATGGTTTAATTTTCCAGGAAAGTGAAAAGTTTTTTTTAACTTTACTGATTTGTAGAGCCAACTTCAAAAAATTATTTCTTTTTTTACCTCCAGTCAAGTATTTTTTTCTATGCTGCCCTCTCATTTTTTTAATTTTAGGGAAACTAAGATTGGAATGAGGAATATTTGGAATAGTTCTACGAATTAGCAAAACTTCTTAATATTTTTTTTCAAAAATTAATAACAATCTGAAATGCTGTCATGGACAGAAAGCAACCTGCGTATTGGTTGAATTCTGCTCGTGTGATTATTAAAGGAAGAGATTATTTGCAGGTACTATACCTGCGGATAAAACATTATTTGCAGGTACTGTTAAATTCAAAATCATTCTGTAGGACTTTTTTAGGGAGTTTATTTTCCCTATTTTCTACAAGATTGTTCTTTTTTATACTTGAGATTATGAAATGTAATGTTATTTTGCGAGATTTTTTGTTATTTCAGCGGAAACACCGAGATGCTTTTGGTTTCTGTTATCTCGTTTCCCATGATTCTGATTTAATTTTCGGTAAACGCTTCAAAATACTGAAGCGTTTGTTGATGAAATTGCAGCTATTTAATAAAAGGAAGTGATTATTTGCAGGTACTGTACCTGCGGATAAAACATTGTTTGCAGGTACTGTTAAATTCAAAATCATTCTGTAGGACCTTTTTAGGGAGTTTATTTTCCCTATTTTCTACAAGATTGTTCTTTTTAATACTTGAGATTATGAAATGTAATGTTATTTTGCGAGATTTTTTGTTATTTCAGCGGAAACACCGAGATGCTTTTGGTTTCTGTTATCTCGTTTCCCATGATTCTGATTTAATTTTCGGTAAACGCTTCAAAATATTGAAGCGTTTGTTGATGAATTTGCAGCTATTTAATAAAAAATCAAATTTCTAGTTATGAATAGCTGTATATCCTAAAACATGAGTTATTCATCATCAAGGAATTTTAAAAACTCCTTGCAGTTAACGGAGATCCAAAATCAATAGTATAAATCTTCTTTAACACCAATGTAAATTGTTTTAAAACTTCAACAAAAATGTGAATTTTCTTTGAAAAAAGGGCTGAATTAACTGCCATTTAAAGCTTTAACAAATAACAGAGCTAAAAATATGAAAGTAACTATCCACGTACGATTCTAGGTAGAGGTCTGGCTAGTACGGTTGTTAGAGCACCGGCTTCACTTTTTGCAGAACGCGGGTTCGAATCCTGTTGGATGTTGTCATTGCAACTTGTGTGGCAGTTTGCTTTCGGATAATGTTTTTTAAAGTTATGCCTGGGAAATTCAGTATTTCCTTTAATTTTACTCCTTTTTCGAAAGCCAAATTTTTATCAGACAAATTTAAAATAACTTTTATTCCAATTTCCTTCTAATAAATGCATAAGTTCTAAATTAAAAAGATTAAAAGCTGTTTTTAAAAGCACTCTTTTATTAGTGTGTAATAGTAAAAAAGTAGAATTGTTTAATTTCATTTATTTTCTGCATTTTAGTCATTAATTTATAATTTATTATTTCAAACAAAATGCGTTATATATTAAAGACTATAAAATAGAAAAAGTGTGCTGATTTGTTCTCAAATTCATTAATAGATGGCGCCACCCGTATTGAATGTTTAATTGAAGTTACTGATTAACTGATAATTAAGCCCTAAAAATATTAAAATATTGTACTCTCATCTAAAATTCACAAGTGTGCAAAATAACAGAATGGAAAATACCTGTAAATAACGTTTTATCCATTGCTAAAGTACTTACAAATAACTTATAATTCGTTTTATTCGTAGGTACAGTACCTGCAAATAACGTTTTATCCGCAAGTACAGTACCTGCAAATAACGAATTATTCATAGGTACAGTACCTGCAAATAACGTTTTATTCGCAGGTACAGTACCTGCAAATAACGTTTTATCCGCAAGTACAGTACTTGCAAATAACGAATTATTCATAGGTACAGTACCTGCAAATAACGTTTTATTCGCAGGTACAGTACCTGCAAATAACGTTATCCATTATTAAAAGCATAATTTTATTCCAACGAAATATTTTATTTACAGACAAATAACAACTTCACTTTCTTGTATATGTGGTATAGAAAGATAAAGTACAGTAATTATCAGAAAATTTGATCTCGTTATTTTGCTGAATCTCAATGTTTAAGACCTCCTTAAATTCGGAAGGAAACAAAAATTAGTTTTACATCTGCCTGTCTGCGATCCCGATAACTCAAACACATAACCAGGTTGATAAATGAAATTCATTATGTGGTCATTGCACCAAAATTGTATATCTGTATCAAATTCTGGATGGAATTTGTCGAAGACAAGTCTTTCGGTCTGTTCTTCCGTGTGCGCGTGAGCATGATAACTTAAAAACGCAATCTTAATGCACACTTTCAATTCGTTCAATGTTGCACACAAAGGCGGTGTGAAGACAATTCACGAAATATTCGAACTTATGGAACGCGCTTAAAATGATAAGGTTTATTTATTACTAGGGGGATTTGCCCCTTGCTCGCTTCGCTCGCTACAATGAAGACACTGTGTGTCCTAGCACAGTTACTATATATATATATATATATATATATATATATATATATATATGTGTGTGTGTGTGTGTGTGTGTGTGTGTGTATGTGAATCAGATTTATTTGCTTCTGATGCTTTAATCTAAATCAGAACAAAATAAAATTTGTTAGTTTCGAAAAAGATATTTTTCTTCAAATAAAACTTACAAAGAAAATTATAAAAGTATAAATAAGAAGAATAAGAAAATTATAAATAAGAGTCGCAAAATTAAAACAAATATAATTTTTTAAAAATTAATTCTAAAAACAAATTAGATTTAATATAATTAATAAACAGATTGATGTGTGATGTCTAAGATGATTTCCTTTTGATGCTTTCACCTTAATCAAGACAGAATAAAAAAATTTTGCCCTAAAAAGGGCCGTTTTTTATGTAATGAAAGCATCAGGAAAGCAAATCCAATAGGCAACTGAATCCAACTAAGAAAATCATAAGTGTAAGAAGAATGAAAAAATATATTTTAAATAATCAATGCATTTGATGTCTCAGAATTCTCTTAAACAATTTATATACATTTAAAAAAATTATTAAATAATTAAAAAATTTGAAAGGACATCTAGTAGATGAATAGTGGGTAATTTCAGTTTTTTAAGATTTAAATTATAATACTTAAGTTACTTATAATTACTCTTCAATTTCTGCAAGTGGCATATTGAGGTCCACTATCTTCAGAATACTGCCGAACAAAATCTTCACTAACAGCATCTTTGTATCGAAACCACAGTTCTGGAATATCATTGACTTCCCCGAAACCACAAATTGTAGCAAGCAATAATCGTAACTGAAATGGTGCTCGAGTTTGTATTGCTTCATTTAATGTGTCGTACCAATGTTGATCTCCCTCAAGTAATCCTTGCATTTTACATGCCTGCTGAAAGGTATTGCACACAATTCATCAATAGTTTTTAAATCATCAAAACTTACAGCCCATAATTTTCTTAAAGGCAATAAGCGTAAATAATACCTTTCATTATCTCGGATGTTAACCACAGGCATTCTTCCTGTTTACCTCCTCGTTGAAGGTTTTGCCATTTCATTGAACTTTTATTAAAAGTGTAATAATGAGGAATATCTGTATATAAATAATTATGAGAATCTTGATCATTTTTGTTCAGCTCAAACCATGCAGAAAGTGTTGTTTGTCTTGTAGCAGCCCTTGCAACAGCTTCCTCTTCTTGTCCATCTTAATAAACAATAGCCTGTTAATCTGGCAAATGAACAGCTAATCGTACAACAGTGTGAGACTTTTCCGATAAATTGAATTAATTCAAGCGCCACATAGCTTCTGGTGCACTAAGATACCTCCCATCTAGAAAGGATAAAATCTCATCATGATCCAGGGTGTTTTCATTCTCAAATCTTATTGATGCTGCATCATGCCCTTTATACACATATTTATATAGATATTTTACACTTTTTTTAGAAGCGCATACTTCTACATTAATGGGAGCATTGAATTTTTTGACAGCCAAGGGTTATAAGGTATAACCCATCGGTTATCCAAATCATGCCTACCGACTCTTACAGATTCTGTACGCTTTCTTTGACATGGATATGAATGAAAGTGTACATGGGATATCCATTTATATTCCCTTCTGTTTTTTCTATAAACTCTTTTGGATATTGCTTGGTACATACACCTTCTTTCATACACTGCGAGTTTGGATTTAAAATTCCACATGGACCATGAATCATACATCTAGTTATGATTTGAAAAAGTGTTAGATATGCAATGGGATCTGGTAGCTCTGCACACACATACTATAAATATACACCTAAAAGTTCAGTCAATTTCATATTAAAAACACGTATAACTATATCTGGTCTATCTTCTGGGCGTTGTTGCATTTCCAGCATATTTAAAATATCTACCCATGTTGGGTTGCAAGTAAATGTTACAAATAGATAAGGTCGACCAAATTTCCTCACCATTTACAATCGAAACTGCCCGACTTAAAATCATTTTGCAAAAATTTCGTTGCCTCCGATCAAATCAAACTAAAATCGCCGATTCGAAAGTGAACAATCGAAACTTGTGAGCTGTTGCCAAACGACGATTATAAAATTCAGCCCGATTTTGCGTCCACATAAAAGTTTTATTTATAAAGATTATTGTTAAGGTTTCATTATTATTATTACTTTCTCGTATACGAAGTACACAAAGAGAAAGTATTGTAATCGTCAAAAAATTCGAACTTGAGAGTTTGACGAATCTCCACGTTTTAGACCTCTCCGAGTCCAAAAAAAACAATTTTGGAATTAGTATGTCTGTCTGTCTGTGAACACGATAACTCGAAAACTATCAGAGCTACAGGGATGAAATTTGGTATGTGATATTGTCACATAATTTGTAGTTTTCTATCAAATTTTGGACAAAATCCGTCGACGGGAAGTCTGTCTGTCTGTCCGCGTTCACGTGAACATTATAACTCAAAAAATGTGAAGAGCTAGACTGATAAAATTTGGTACACAGTTTTATCATCAGGTATGTAGGTCTGCATAAAGTTTTCGGCCAAATCCGTAAAAGGGGGGACTGTCTGTCGAACTGTATAACCGCATACTTTTGAGCGTAATAACTTCTTAACAAAATTGCTTAGATAAATGAAATTTTTATGTGGCCCTCTAATGTAGACTTGTGTCCAATTTTTGTGTCAATCGGTTTAAAAAAGGGCGTTAAAATTTAAAATTTGGTGTTCTTTATCAAGCCGGCTTCCGATTCTAGTTTCTCATCTCACAATGACGCAAAGCTATTATTGCGTAATGGTGAGTTAAACTTCCGCTTTTAACGCTAGGGAAACCACGACCGTCGTTCAAAGTTCCACGAGGTTTGTTTCATAGGTCGTGGGAAAACTCGTGGAGTTCTGGGCGTAGAGCTGATTCGAAATTTTTATACGCGCGAGGGTGCGAGGGGACGACATCTTATACGAGAGTTTTTGAGAAATAGGTATACGAGAAAGTTTAGGGGAGGCCACTCCCGCTGGTTGTGTGATATGCAAACTGAAACAAATAGTAACTGATGAAGATTTAGATAGGCACACGCATGTGGTTGATGAACGCGCATTATTGGCTGCTGCATGTTTGGATTGAAATGAATTATTGCACGGAAATTGCCCTTGTGACCAAGGGAAGTCATAATGAACAATTATTAAGTAATCAAGCGAAAAGTTAAGCTTCCTTTCTTTATTGTGTTCAAGTTTTTCTGTTTATGTCTTTGCTTACAAGAAAGTTATAACCATTTATCACAGATGCATCTGTTTTGAATTACCCTGTATTATTTTCGAACCGATATCCTCTTTGAAACTTTTACCGAATTCACCAATTTCAGATTCAGTATCAACGTTGTTATGCAATTTGAAAGAGAGGAGGAGTTTTTGATTTAGAATAAGCCGTAAGTTCTCCCGTTTCGTGGAGAAAAGCTTTGAACAATTTATAGGGCAATTCCAAGTAAATAACTGGGATGCGTTCCGAATTTAGACAATTTAGCTCTCCTATTTCGGAGTGGAAAGGAATGTGCCTAAAAATCATCAAATCAATAATGGCATCAGAAGCACTAGCTGATATTTGGATTGGAGAAAGTGGGCAATAATTTAGATTCCAGACTGTATTCTTATGAACTTAAATTTAAATAGCATTTTGCTACTAATATTTAAATCGGGATTCTTCTGTTTTTGGAAGTACTGAATTTTTAAAGTAAAAGAAGTTTTAAAAAAAGTATTAAATTTTGAACGCAATCCGACAAAGGGAACTCTGTCTGTTCGTCCGTGACACAACTCAAAAACGAAACGAGATAGATAAATGAAATTTTGCACAAGTTTTTATCACCAAAATTAAATATCTGTCTCTAATTTTGGACCAAATCCATCTACGGTAGATTGCCTGGAAATAAATATCTCAAACATACTATGAAGCATAAGGATGGTTGCTGTGGGTTCGTGACAATTAATTAAATAATTTGTTTCTTTATTAATTAAAAAATTGTGGCAGATATAGTTATCCGCCGTGCCCCCAGGTGGAGCTACCATCACTCTCTCCGGAGAGTTAACAAGTGAACTTCAATAGTAAGACACGCAGAAGCGGTTTTGAACAAAGCGGCTCAATCTCATGATACCAGTTTACACAAGTCGAATCTGATTGGCTAATCGGATCATGTCATCGGTCACATGGATTTCTCGCCAATATTCCAGCAACTATTTTGATTTTGAATGTGGGCGTTTTTTTTCAATTACAAGCTTATGATGCTTTACGTTTTCAATGAAAAAGCGAAGCTACGATGTTCCCGCTTTGCTGAAAGCGAATATTTGCCTCTGAGTTGCTACTCGCAATGTTTGATTAAATTTTTATCATTATTTAAAAACTACTAGTAATTTATGGAAAAAAATAGTTTCGATGGTTCCAACAATCGTATGGCGCAGTCTAATTTTTCGAGTGATTCAGGATTAAAATATTCATATTTGAATCAGAAAATAAAATTACACACAATAAGGGGGGGTTTGTGTATTATTATATACTAGCTGTCTTCGGCGATCTTCCCATGTCCATCTAACCGGTTCGGTCGCTGTAATGGCGTCAGGTACGGGGACATGGGGCGGCGTTCTGTCTTCGGCGACCAGCTTGTTCGTCGAGAATATGATTTCAATTGAATCTTGCATCATTTTACATTCTTGATTCTCTTAACAACGTAATTTCAAATTTCAGATTGTGGTAGATATTTAACCCATGTTCTTTTCGTGACTTGCACATGTTCTGTTTATTGTCTACTTAAATATTCCTAATGGAGTTAAATAACTGACTCATGTAATATTTAATTACCCGTTGTTGGTGCTATCTTCACTTTCTTATTCCTCTTGCTAAATCTGTGTTTGATTTCAACATTAAAATGGCGCAGTACATTTTATGGCCAGTGTCATGTTAGCTGGATTAAAATGTACCGAAACAAAGAATGAAAACATAGCAACCATAATCCTTCCGATTACTGGATATATTTCTTATTATAGGTAATATCTCAGAGAACTTGGTTTACAGATTCAACAAAAATGTTGATGAAATAAAATATGAAAACAAAATATATTAGGATATTACATAAGCTTTCAACAATGAAAAGGAAACAAGCAATTAAATATTTCTTAAAACAATGAAAACGATTTGAATTGCATTGCAATGATAAAAAGTATTGTTGTAAATTATGCCCAAAATATTTTTAAAAATTTATTAAAACTAGAGGAAAACTTGTACGGCAACATAATCGACATCATTGAAAAAGTAATTTTTTTCACTTGCAGATGGAGTAAAAATAATTTTTGCTCTGTGATATTTTCGGAAGTTATTAAGGAAAAACGCCAAAATTTTGCCTAATTTACACTATCTGATCAAAAGTATCTGGACACTTTCGGATTTTCATATTTTTTAGAATTTCTCCTGAAAGACTAAACTGACTGCCCTTGAACTTCGACCATGTAAACAATAGACTCTAACTCACATTTTGTAGTGAAGATTCGGTCCTGAGGGTAATTAAGGCACCGTCTACAACTTGATGAAGACGAAAATTATTTTGGCCCACCCCGCCTTAAAGGAAGCTTATCACGAGATGAGACTTTCAGAAATAATTATGTTTGATGTGCAAAATATTTACATAAATTTTCGTAAACGCGGCACAAATATTCGGGAAGATATAAAGGTTTTCTTAAAAACTCCCAAATTTTCCCGCCTGTTTTTCGCTTATAACATGCAGAGTTTTTTGTTATATTATACGAATACTAAACTTACAGAAAAAAATGACAATATGTTAGAAAAGCATTGTGTAAATATTTGGAAAAAAAAATTGAATATTAGAGAAAATATGAGTAGTTGTAGTAAATAATATTTTACTGCGCATGCGCGAGACATGGCGAAATTATTCTTTCTCTATGACTTCAAAGTTAGATATGTAGGACAACTTATTTAAAACATTATTCGACGATTACTATTTGAAGATTGAAGTTTAAAAAATATCAATTTATGGAAAACCCCTCATCGTTTTGTTTCTCTTAGAGGAAAGCAAAAATTCTGCTCACTGCAATGCTGATATATTTCTAAATCTTAAGGATATTTTACTGGATATTTTATAAATTGCCCTACATATCTGACTTTGAAGTTATGAAAGAAAAATTACGCTATGTCTCGCACAGGAGCAGTAAAAATTATTTACTAAAAATGCTCATAATTCCTGTAATATTCAAAATGTTTTTTCCAAATTTTTACGCAATGCTTCTATAACATATTGTCATTTTTTCTGTAAGTTTCGTATAATATAAAAGAAAACTCTACATGTTATAAGCAAAAAACAGGCGGGAAAATTTGGGAATTTTTAAGAAAACCTTTATATCTTTCCGAATATTTGTGCTGCGTTTACGAAAACTCATGTAAATATTAGGCAGATCAAACATAACCATTGATGAAAGTTTCATCTCGTTATAAGGTTTCTTTGAAAACGGATTAGACAATTTTTTTTTGTCTTCATCCCTTTCTGTTGACCCCCTAATTTACCTCAGGACCGAATTTTCACTGTAAATTGTGAATTAGACTCTATTCTTTACATGGTCGAAGATCAAGGGCAGTCAGTTTAGCCTTTCAGGAGAAATTCTAAAAAATGTGAAAATTCGAAAGTGTCCGGATACTTTTGATCAGATAGTGTATGTTTGTGCCAAATTTCGTAGTTTTAGATCCAGCGGTCTGCTCTGCAGGGAACTGACACACACACACATGCACACATTTTCCTTTATTATTAGTAGAGATTAAACAAACGTATTTTTTACTTTGAATATATTTTTAAAAACGCTTTGATTTGCATGCGCGTTGAGATTCCATCGAGTGCTAAAATTAAAGTTATTCTTACTTTCTCGTATATTATGTTCACGCCACGTAGCCGTCACGAATTGATTTTATACGTAATATCCGTAGCCTTTGTTATGGTACATATACTGCTTGTTATATTAAGAGTACTTCAAATTTTGCTCACAAATACTGAAGCATAAGGAAGGTTTTGTTACAATTAATTAAATAATTATTTTTTTATTAATAAAAGACTCAAAAATATTGTCATTCTGATCAGCGACTAGTATATGAGCTTTTAAACGAATAAAGATAAAAAATGAATAATTAAAAAATAAGATGATCTATAAATTTAAAATAATTTTTAAAAAATCCTTCACCGAGTCCGCCAGCCTCAACCGATTTTGACATTTTTTTTTCTTCATTTAAAATGTTATGACGTCTAGATATGTCATGAAGGGTCACCTACCCCCCACCTTTCCCCATTTTCGAACGAAATCGAAAAAACTCTTTCCCACTGTACATTATCTATGGGGAAAAACCTTTGGACAGTTCGCTAGCAACAACCACCAGACAGATTTCGACAACTTTTTTTTTAATTGAAAGGTTATGACGTCTAGATATGCCATCAAGGGTCGTCGGCCTCCACCCCCCATTTTGAACCCCATTTGCGTCCCTTGATTAGATATCTAGACATCATAAGCTTTCATATAAAATAAAAATTGACGAAATCGGTTAGGTGGTTGGGGCTGGGGAATATGAGGATTTTACCATATTATTTTAAATATATAGACCCCCAACAGTTCCATCACAATGGCGTGTCAAATAAAATAAAAAAATACCTATTATAGGTGATTGAAACTGTTTAGTTAGGGCAATTTCATTCTGTATTTATGGATCTGAAGACTTATTCCGAAATTCGTGAAAAATTTATACAAAACATTCCAACTCGATGATGTTTATTGAAAGATTTTACTATTTTAAAGGGATCATCTGTTGTCTACAAAGAATATGAAATCTATAGTCTTATAGTCTGTTCTACTGATCTTCATGCTGAACTGAAAAAAGTAGTGGCTGAGAGCCTCGAAGCAGCGAGATGGCAGGGGTAGTGCTCAGTAAAGTGGGTGCTGGCCGCGAACACGCCAGGAGGGTGGCGAGAGCTGCTAGTTAAAAATTAAAAACCGAAAAAAACTGGTGCCAGTTTCTGTTTTAATTGTATTGCAACTTCAATTCAAAAGTATTTTAAAAGCGGTAATCTGTGTTTATGTTACGCCTAAAAATAAGACTGTTTTGCAGTAACGAAGAATATTTTTTTTTCCTTTTTTAATTTTAGAATCACTTCTTCTTTTAAATTGCTGCACCTGAAAAGAGGGACCTATAGATAATCGCAAGGGAAGGAACTACATGCAGATATAAAAAATTTTGTCTCCCCCTTCCTTAGAAAAAGCAACTGCATACACATATAAAAAAATACGTTCTATACCTGAAAAGAATTTTAAATTCTTTTTCTAGAGCTTTTGATACTTTACTCATTATCAATTAAACCATTACAAATCAGCCTCAATACATTTTCTTTTAGTTTTAAAAGAAAATTTGTGTTGTAATTTGGTAATATATATTATGAAAATCACTTTAGTCTTTCTATACCAAAAATATTACACTATCAATTTTTAATCAGGTATTCCTAAACTTTTCTTTAAATATAAACAAATTTTTAGAAAGACTTATTAAGTCTTAACTGCATCTTAAAAGCAACCTTAAAACTGCATCTTTAAAGCAATTCATTATATTTGCAATAATTTTTTGTAATTTCCCTTTTCACCCAGAAAAATAAAAAAAAAAATAATTGGAAGATGAAGCTTCAAAGAATTATTACTTAATAAATCTGGCTAAGTTTTATGTAGGAAAATAAAATGGAAGGAAATAGTTTAAATTCTTTCAAAACCCGAGGGAAAGGAGTTTCAAAATCTTGATTGATATCTGTTCATTTAAGAGGGAGAGGTATGTGTGTGTGTGGGGAGGAGTAAAAGAATTTCCTTTTACTTCGATACCAATGCATTTGTCGTGCTGCCATCTAGAGCTTAAAGATGGAAAGATCTGATCTGCATCTTAAAAGTAACGGGTCAATCTAAAGTTACTTCAGTTCTAAATACTAAAGTTCAGTCGGCACGTAGTTGGGCAGTTGAATGATACGAATTTTGTACCTTTATTTTACTTCAGTCTTAGACACATGATGTTTATTAGAATAAATATATGTTTGCATGAAGCAATTAAAACTCGGAAAATTAAATTTCTTTTGTAGCCACATGAAGCGCAGTTTCTAGCTTGATTCTGAATAGGGGGTTGCCGAGGTGATCCTAGTGTCCCTGGCAAAACTGCTAAATCTGCCCCTCCTCCCACCCCTTACATGCTACATTTTCATTAATTTTTCATCTTTAAGATCCCTCACCCCGACAAAAGAGGGGGCTGGGCAAGCTTAACAAATTTGAGAGCCCTGAGATTTGGTACCCCAATAGAACCGTAAATAGGAATTTGAGCGCCAATGGCGCAAAGAAAATACCGAATAAAATACCGAAATAAGAAAATACCGAATAAAGAACTACCGAATAAAATAATTTAGGTACAAAATAATAATAAAAAGAAAGGAAGAAAAAGTCACCCGTTTCCTTATTAACGCCTTATAATTAGGCAGATCGAAGCCTTTTCATATTTAAAATTGTAATGAAAGAAATTTTTTAGGTTCAAAAATTTAATAAATTTGTAGACGCATTTGGATCAACGACAACTCTGGGCTACAGTCCAGTTAGCCTACTGGGTAAGACAGCCCTGTATGGTTCATTAAAATATCAATTTTTAAGAATTCACTATTTTTATTAAACTACAGTAAAACCCCGGTTAACCGAACTTGGGTTATCCGAAATGTCTCTGAAACCGCAAATACAAAAAACACGCACTGTACTACACGGAAATAACGGCTGGACTCTTTTACAATGATATTCCTACTTTTTTCTTTTCAGCCTCACCAAGAAGGTCGCTGATTAATTTTAGAATGCTAAAATTAAAATTAGTGGGTATTAACAATATTAATTACGATATTGTTTACCTGTGCGTCTGAACTCGCCGGTGCGAATATTGCATCCAACGGAGGTTTAACTTTAATAAAGAAAATAAGTGCAGCCTTACAAAGAGAGTTTTGAATTCGTCTTACACTCTAAACATTTCAGAATTACATATTGTAATTAGATGCAAAATAGTAATAGATGTTCATGGCTTAACTGAAAATTTTTTTATCCGAAACGTTCTCCCCCCCCCCCCCCCTTCCTTCCGCAGGGCTGCCTTATCCAGCTGGCTAACTGAGTTGTAGCCCAGGTTCGTAGTTGATCCAAAGGCGTCTACAAAACCTATTTTTTATTTTTTTTAAAATTTTGACCCAAAAAATTTGTTTCATTACAATTTTAAATATGAAAAAACTTCTGTTTGCTTAATTATAAGGCTTTAATCAGGAAGCAGGTGACTTTTTCTTTCTTTCTTTGATTTTATTATTATTTTGCTTCTAAAGTATTTTATTCGGTAGTTATTTTCTTTGGGCCATTGGTGCTCAATTCCCTAGTTACGGTTCTGGTGGGGCGCCAATTGACTCTAACCCAGGATCCTCATATTTGTTAAGACTGGCCTAGAACTATATTGATGAAAAATACTGTACATAGCAAATTAAATGCATCACTGCCATAAATAAATTACAAATTGCGCATTTTTTAAAGGCTGAGAGTAAAACAAAATCTATATCTTATTTTTTATCTTAACTACAGAAAATCGGTTTTTGTGTCATGTATAACAAAGAACAGATTTTATTTGCTTTACACTACTTATAATACATAAGTTATTTATTGCAAATAAGAGAAGAAGAGGGCTGCATTTGAGAAAATGTGAGCCAAATTACATTAATATCAAATAACATTAAATGATTAAAAATTCGAATTGCTGAATTCACTGTAAGACTGGTTTGAAAAGCTATAAAGAGATTAAACGTCGTTGCCGTTGCTGTCACTCGATTTCTAAGCTCAGGCCAAACAATTCAAGGTGATCTATATAGTTATCATCTGTTGTTAAAGATGGGGTCATATTTTTTTAAGAAAGGCCGTTAAACGAAAATGCCGTTAATACCTAAAAGAATCATCATTTATTTAGAAGAAATGAATTGAACGATTACGCCCCTCTTTTCTTCCTTCTTTTTAAGGGTTCGCTCCCCACACTTTTGCCTTCATCTTTGATTGTCCAATGGCCCTTGGCGGTGACCCAATGTCGCCACTCCCTCGGTATGGACCTTATTCTTAAGAAATATTATGTCGAGTCAGAACAATGTATGCACGAAAACATTTTATCCATGTACCTATTCTGCTGATACGTATCCAGACTTTTTTTTTAAAAAAATCACTGGTGTGCGGTGGTTCTAGAACCTAACCGAATTTTTAGAACATGTAATAAGCATTATCCATACAAGCCTTACAAATATAAATACATTGCTATCCAAAAGTTAAGCATAATTCGTAAGATGTGAAAATTTTGGAGTTGACTCTTAAATGACGTGTGTTGTCTTTCAGCAACATATCCAATTTTGTCTTTTAAAATATTGTGAATAAGACGGAAACTCTAATGCTTATAGGATGCATACTGAAAATGTTATTAAATCAATTTAAAACATATAGATGACAGTCCGAATGATGATGAAAAATAAAAATAAATTTGTTTTTCACTTGCGGCTGCATCTTTTTTTGCTTTGTTTGTACGCTTGAGAATGCCATATTTTATTCTATAATGTTGAAGGAAATTCCTTATTCTTATTATTAGTAATTAAAATTATAAAATTTTATCAAGGATGTTTTTTTCTCTACTAAAGCTCTGTGTTGCCGATTGGCAACAAACTGTTTTTTAGCTATAAACATTACTTAGAACAAAATATGTTTTTTGAAAGCATTTTCCTCATGTTTTATTCAAGAAATGAAAGTAAAAAAGCATTTGAAATCTGTATTTTTTAAAAAATCAGGTATTTAAGGGTTAATATGGCTACAATGGTTCGCAATGGGACAATAGTAGTAACTCTCACTTTACTGTGAAAGTTCAGTCACGAGGGCATTTAGGGGACCGACCAGAAAGTGAAGGGGAAAGAAAATTAGAAAGAAAGAAACGATTTGAGCTCAACTCGTTTTATAGAAAGCTGATAACGATTTGCAACTTTCAGCAATGGTTTTATTTGCCTTGCGTAATACTTACATGCATTTTCGAAAAAATAGCAAGAATTTTCCGGACGAAATAGAGGTTTTTTTAAAAAATCTCCATAATATCTGCATATTTTTTGATTATAACATGCAAAGCTTTGAAACAAACTATACGAAATACACAGAATACGTGACAATATGTTAGCTTAGCGTTGTATTAAAATTCGAAGTAAGTACTTGGAATATTCGAGGAAATATGAGTATTTGTACTAAATAATTTTTAACTGCGCATGTGTGAAACATACTGTCATAAAAAGGTAATGTCGTTTTCCTGCCTCGCTAGTCTTATGGTTGGGAAGAGAGTTTTACAGGGGTAAGTATGGAATAACTGGACCCCTGACCTTGGTGATCATTTTGGCGTCTTGGTGACAAATCGAAGATTCCCAAAAATGCGATCATTTTCTCGATATCTCTATTAGGAGCCGAGATCCGGATTTCTCCAGATATTTCCATGTGACGTCACGCTCTGTAAAGAACACTATAAATACACGGCGGTAGGATTCGAAGGGGAACGTCTTTAGAGTGGAACGCTTTTGAAGAATCACTTTGGAAATTCGTCTGTAGTGCGAGCTAGAAAACTGGTGAGCTGAGCGCTATTGAAAGTGCTGTTACTGTCATTATTAGCAAATTGCTGTCTGTTTGCGTTGCTAGATCTGGAAGAGCTGTTACTGTTATTGCTAGTGATTTGTTGTCCGTTTGTGCTGATAATTTGTATAAGTGTTATTGTTCCTGTTACCTGTGCTTCATGTTTTCCTGAATATTTGCGAATAAACGGTCATTCTCTCTTATCCTGCTTATTGGACTGGACAATTTTCGTAACAATAGTATAACTTTTCTTTTATAATCTGGAAGCCAGATATATAGGGCAATTTATATAAAAATTCCTGCTGATAACTGTTAAGATTCAGAAAGATATAGGCATTGCATCAGCTGGATTTCTTTTTCTCTCTAAGAAATACAAAATGACGAGATTTTTTCCACAAATTGATATTTTTTAAACTTGAATCTTCGGACAGTAATATCGAATTGTATGAAAGTTGAATATCCTGAATGCCATGCATACTTATATATTCAATGCATATTTTAAATTGCTGTTCGACGATTACTATATTCAACTTTCGTACAGTTCAAAAATAGGTGATAGGTTAACGAAGAAGCGAGCTTCAAAGCTCTACACATATGAATTGTAGTATGCTGTTAAACACTTTTATTCATATTTTCGTGATTGTAAAGATGGAATTTTGTAATGTATTTTTCACTAACTTCCTGATCTACTAGTTGATTTAAATTTTGTGCACTTGCGTACAAAATTTCGATGAAAATACACTGTATTCTTGATGTAAACACGGAATAACAGTTTATTCTCGATGAAAACACACTGTATTAATATTTTCATAACTTATTTATCAGTCAATTGATATTAAAATTAATTCTGATTCTGTACCAGTAGTGCTATCTGCTAGTGAGCGTGAGAAATTATAGATCTCATGATTATAAAGTCGAAAACGTTAAAAAATAAAAAAAATCTCCTGTTTAGTACACTAGTAATAACGTGTTTTTAAAAACACTTTTAGATACTTTTTTTTATCCCATAAGAGTCAAATTTTGGCCTAAATCGGTTAAAGAAACGAATTTTGATTAGTTTAGTTTAGTTACATTTACGACCCGTTTTGATGCAACACGAAGCCAATTTTGGACGACTTCGTAATTTTGAACCGCAATCAGTCGAAGGAAAGAGATACGGTATCCAAAATGCACACTCTGCTCTCTTCGCTACCCTAGGAAGTTAAACGCAAACTGCGCCATATTGCGAAAGTGTATGAGAAAGTCCAAAGGGGGTCCACTATGTTTCGTTTATACCGTACTTATCACAGTAAACCTACGTTTCTATAGAGTTTTTTTTGCGTCCCACACAAACATACACATTGTTTTATTTGGACCATGATAACTTTTACTGATTTGTTTGATTTGTTAGATTAACATTTCGATTTCAAGCTCCGCAAGGGCTATTTTCAGAGAGACCCCATAATCTGAGCTGCGCTGAGATGACCAGTAGTACATCTCAGCCAGAGAATATGATACATCTAGTGAACATAAATAAATAAAATTATTTTAAAATACGGGCTTATAAATAAAATTCGACATTATCCGGAACAGTCAAAATTCGAGACTGTCCGGCTAATCCGGGACGTCTGGTCGTCTCATTTTATCCCCTTCTGAGTTTCGATCTTGTGAAGCTTCTTGTATTTGTAAATTACGCACACCCTGTTATTTTGACCCCATACACGGTAAGTCATTACGAAATAATACTTCTATCAACTTTTATCTCAGTCATAAACCATATACAAAGAAAACAGAGGCCAAAGATAATTTTTTAGAACTTTTTTCTTTTCCGTGCATCTTGAAATACAACCCATCACTTAGTCCACAGAAATATAGCTCTAACTTTTTGAAAATAACAACAACTGAAACATTCATCTTGCAGTGAATGTCTCCATTGCGGCTTAGGTTTACTCAAATATATCCAGTTTTTGGTAAGTAATAAATTAAACTATATTTTTATTAAGTTATATTGATATCCGAAGAGATGTAGCAATGGCTGTTGACTTCAGCGTTATATCCCAACAAAAATTTGTAACAATATTACGAAAGCTGTTTTTGGATTTGAATAAAGAACTTTAAAAAAATTTGAAAAATTAATATTTTCTTCCATTTTTATGAAATGAGGATGTTGTGGGTACTTCTGTCAATGATTTCGGCATTTTGAAAGAGTTTATTATTGTTTGCATACTTGAAAAAAGTGTATTTCTCTTGAACTTGTCTTTTTTACTATATACTGCAATCCGAGGTTATTCTGCACCGATTTTCATGACTTAAAAAAAAAAAAGTCGAGATATGTTGCATGTATCTCTTTAAAAAATTATTTTCTGATTTTTCCTCGTTAATTGATTACTAGAGAAACCATTTGTAGCAAGATTTGGATTATACAGTAATTTATTTAATAATAAATTGTAATTTTTCGAAATTTTGGTGTAAATTTACCTCAAAGGTGAGGATTATTTGCACTGGTTATTTTTTCCGGCATATTTCAATAACAAACAGTTAAACAGTAACTGAGTAGTACAGTAAACTAAACACAGTAACTGAGTACAATGTTAAATATTTATGTATTGAAAACCTGGGTGGAAATATACAAGAAAAATAAATTTAAAACAATTATACGACATTGTATCCCGTCAAATCAGGACAGCGTTTTAGAAATCTTTTCATCCAATTATTGCCGGTTGTGTTATTAATATATTCATCTATTACCACACTTTCTTTATTATCAATTTAAAGTTTACCCTATTGACAGGAATTCCCTACATGCTACCTCCTGAATATGTTCTCTCCTCTCCTAAATTTCACAAAATACCAGGGGAAAAGCTTGACTCCAACAAATTAAACGTGCAACAAGCCCGCATGTACGTTAGATGTTTTGGTGAAATCGACTCTCGACCTCGCGTCCCTTTGGTCCCGACGTCGAGTCTGCCATTTAGCCACCAGAGAGAGAGAAAGACGTCGCTGTCACTATGTTGAAATTTTATTATGAGTTTAATTTTGTCAAGACGATTAAGGATTCCTTACCTTTCTTAAACGTCAAAAAAACAAAATTTTTCTAACAATACCAAATGTCTAATAGAAACTTAAAAATTCCTTAGCATGTCTGAAATTTCACCAAGAGTATAATTTTACCTAGAGTACTATAGATTCCTTAGCATGTCTAAAACTTCATCAAGAGAATAATTTTACCGAGAGCATTATAGATTCCTAGCATATCTGAAACTTCAACAAGAGTTGAATTTTGCCAACAGTACCAAATGTCTCATAGGAATTTAAGGATCCCTTAGCATATCAGAAACTTCAACAAGAGTTGAATTTTGCCAGCAGTACCAAATGTCTCATATGAATTTAAGGATTCCTTAGCATATCTGAAACTTCAACAAGAGTTGAATTTTGCCAAGAGTATCAAACTCCAAAGAGTTTCAATGTTTTTACGCCTAGAATCGTTAAGCTTCCCAAACAAATGGTGAGCAAAAGAGGGAGGAAATATAAATCATGGGCGTTTGAAAAAGCCTCGGGGAAAAAGAAATAATTCTACAACAGAAGACAAAGCAAACAAACAAAAAAATACAAGGCCGCATTGGGGCTTTACATAAAAATGTACCAGGCCTAAGGGAAGTCTTCGTTACAGAACGAAATCAAATCACAAACATGTTCCAAAATGATAATAATGAAAAAATATATATAGACAATATAAGGAACGGAAGAAAACAAATATAGATACAAAACAACTATTAAAGACAAAACACCAGATACCTGAAACTTCGTCACGAGTTTGATTTTGGCAACAGTACCAAATGTCAAATAGCGACGGCGTAGTGAGGCCCGAGTCATGATATGATTTTTCGATCATCAGTAGCTGAGCTTGCGCAAACGGCGCTCAGGGAATGGTATTTTTTCGCCCCCTTATCGTATTTAATTTAAAGAAGTGACGCACACGCGTTGCCAACACAGTCAGTGGCATAGTGAGTGTAAGTGATGTCCCCGGTACATTCGGTGATGCTGTGCCCCCCCTAAAAGTTTTGTATCCCGTCGGGGAAAACTTTTGTTCGGGGAAGTCAACTGTAGTTGATAAATAATAATTTGGCGAAAATTTGAGACCAATTTCATTACACTCGTCCCCCCGTACAGCAAGTCGTGCTCCCCTGTCCGGGAGACCGTGCCCCCCTGTCGGGCAAATCTCCCCCTGTCGGGCAAATCTCCCCCCGTCGGGCAAACTCTAGCGCCATTCCTGGTGATGTCCGAAGAATAATTCGATTTTTAGGCCTCTATCGTTTTCAGTGGTATAGGAAGCGTATAATGGTTTGCTGGGGGGGGCATTTTTACCAGGGCATGGCATTATTTTTACTCCCCCTCATCATATTTTGCTTTAAAATATCATAAACGCAGCATTGGTATGAATCCATGGCGCCCTCTAAAACTGGCGCCCGTGGCACCTGTACACCCCTTGCCCTCCGCTCGCTACGCCACTGCTTAAGGAATCCCTAGCATATCATATAATCGTCGGATAAGGGTTCGGACAATTCTTGGCATCTCTACTGCCGGACTTTGAAATACGAATAGTACATAAAAACCAGCAACATACACTGGTGTGCAAAATTGAGGAAAATTTCGTAAAATGCGAGAAATTTGCAATTCGTACGAAAACTATGGTTCGAAATCAGTTCTGGAGAATCGTGTGACATTCAATTGAGTATCATACACATATTACAGCGAAGATTCGGTCACAAGGGCAAGTAGGGGGCGGGGGCACCAGAAAGGGATGAAGGAGAAAATAGAGTTTGACCCATCCTGTTTCATAGAGAGCTGATAACGATATCTAACTTTTATGAATGGTTATGTTTGATGTGCATAATATTTTCATGCATTTTCATAAACACAGCACAAATATTCGGGAATATATAAAAGTTTTCTTAAAAAATCTCAAATTTTCCAGCATGTTTTTGCTTATAACATGCAGAGTGTTCATTCAAATTATGCGAAATTTGCTGAACACTCGACAATATATTGTAGAAGTAATGTATTAAAAGTTCATGTAAATACATTGGATATTAGAGAAAATATGAGATCTTGTACTAAATAACTTTTTACTGCGCATGTGCGGAGTGAAGAGGAAATTTTCTTTCATAACTTCAAAGACAGATATATAGAGCAACTTTTAAAAGAATTCCAGTTCAATCCCGTTGAAATTCAGAAAGTTATCGGCATTTCATGAGGTGAATTTAAATTTCTCCTTGAGAGAATTTAAGTGACGAGGGTTCTTGCGCTAACTGATATTGACTGAGGGAGGGCTATGACATTAGAGGGTTGCTCAAAAATATAAAGACTAATCAAGAGGTACGGGAGAAAAAAATAAAATATAGGGAAAGGGCTATCTCGTTTCGTTATTCGATTTATTGTATTCACAAACAGACAGCCGTAATTCCAAAAGTGTTTTTTCGTACTCTGGCTGGAGGGGGGAGGGTCTAAAATATGAAAATTCACCCACATCTCGAGGTTGGATTTTTTAAAAATCTATTATAAAACTTTGTATTGCTATTTTTTTAACTTCCTATTTTCTTTCCTTGTAATCTTTGCATATTTTGTGGGCGAGCAAATAGGAACCCTGGTGATGAATGTGCATATTTCTTTAGTCTGACGCAAATAGATATCATTAGCAGGAAAAACTGCACCTTAGTTACTACATACAGACAATTTATTGTCATTTTAATGATATGGATTTGAATTTTTGGTTGAGTAACTGCCCTGAAGAGCAAAAACAGATGTAAATTCAAGCTTATTTGCGTTTACAGTGTTATGAACAAGATGAAGGATTTTAAATAAGACTATAATTTTATTTAAAGCGATGATTTGCAATTTTAATGCAGCACCAGAGCCTACCACTTTTGACAGGCTAGAGGCTATGAACCAGACATCAAGTTTGTCTGCTTGTAAAATAAACAGAGAGAAATCTAGAAAAAGGATTTTAAAGCTACTGTTTGTATTGAATTGGACAATCAATTGCAGACGAAAGGAAGTGTAAGTACTGCATGAAATTAAAATTATTTCGTTTGTGTTTTTATGTGTTCAGTTAAGCGAAATTTAGTAGATAAAATCTTTAAAAAAATTTCTGGTGTTGTTGAAGATTTTATATAAATTGATGTGTTGGTGCTAATGAAAATCGACAGGTTTACATCTACATTGCTTTAGACAGTCCTTGGGAATGTAAAACTAACGCACGTGTTACCTATATCAAATAAAACAGTACAAAATGTTTTGATTTCTCGTTACGAAATATGCAAAGAAAATGTATTGCAACCCTAAAAAAATGCAATCTTGAGATTTCGATAAATATTCACGTTTTAGATCATTATTAGTCCGGAAAAAAAATATGAGGAATTATGTCTGCTTTTCTGTCGTTCGTTTTGTGAATATAATAACTAACAAACGGATACGAGCGAAATTTGGTAAGCGTTCTTTAAACCGAAATTGTAGATCGGCATCAAATTTTGGACGAAATCCGTCAAGGGTTAATCTGCCTGTTTATCCGGCTATGTTCATATGAATACGATAGCTATTCTGCGATTCGTTGACTCCCTACAGAATTAGTGCCGAAACTTTTTGTATTTGTGTCTAAAGGCTAGATGGCAATTACATTTGTAGTTGTATTTAACAGCTTTGTCCACATGAAAACATTTCAAACTTTGGCATTAGGTCTTGCAAGTGCATATCACAAAACATTACAAAGCCAATAGAAAATATGTAAAATATTAAAATACGGACTTTTCATACACTGCTTCTCAGGAAATCTATGACAGACTCCTCATGCATTTTCGAAGCATTTTGTAGAATGGCTGAAAGTCATGCATTTCCGAGGCATTTTGTAGAATGGCTGAAAGTCATGCATTGACGATAACATATCGTTAAAGCAATTTTATGATGGTTTGTTATTTAAGTAATTTTCCTTCATTGTAGCTTGAACTAATCAATATGAAAGTCGACGGTCCAGATGGTTTTCACAGCTGGATTGTAGCCGCAGCTTGTTGCATGCTCTATCTTCTTATGTACGGTATGAGTAGAATATCTGGATTGCTATTCGTCGAGACAATGTCAGTGTTCAATGTAGATCGGGAACATGCATCTTTTCCGTATGTTTTCGCTGTCACCATGAGGTATGTGTCTGGTGAGTGTTTCTTTCCTATTTAAAAGAAAGCTGCTTCACTTTTTCTCATTTAAAAGATAAGATGAATGGATGGATAAACTTTTTGGACTGATTTTTCTAAAGTCTATCGATATATTAATTTAGTTATGATAAATAAGAAGAGATCTGGGCAATGTTAAATAACTAAATAATGAAATATTCACCTAATCTACACTGGCGTCCAAAATTAAAGATACAAACACGAAACGTGTGATGTCTAGAATAATAATTGTATTTATTGGAATGAAAGTTTGTGCGTACATGTCCGATATTATGAGCCAACTAACAACAATATAACAGAATAAAAAGGAGTGAAATTTTTCAGATATACAAATAAGATTTTAAGAAAAACTCGTAGCAAAAACAAGGCATTTGGTATTTCCAATATCGTCCAACGTTTCTTTCAAGAAAAATATAACAAGCCAGATCGAATACAGTTAAAATGGTTTCTCGTAATCGGCCATCCGAATCGAGAAACTTCTAACCATCGAACGACGTTCTCTTCAGCTTTATGAAGTTGAGCCCATCCGAATCCATCGTTTTGAGTTATGGAATCAATTCGAAACTTCAAGTTCCCGGAAAGAAGGTCAGTTAAATAGCAACCTACAATTGCCATCTGCCAATTTTGTTTTAAATTTTGGTTTATTTTTATGTTTAATTAAACACACCCTTTTTCCCTCTGGGATTTCCATCTGCCAATTTTCATTTTGGTTTAATTTTAAGTGTATTTAAACAGGTCTTTTTGTATCCTCCAGGTCCCCTATCAGGGCTCTTAGCTCGAAGAATCGGAATTCGCTATGTCGTCATGCTCGGATGTCTCATGGGATGCATCGGAGTTGGAACCTGCGTTTTTGCCAGAAACATAACGACCGTGATCATCTTGTGGGGTGTTATACATGGTACTGTAAATAGGGCGATATTTCGTATTTTCTTTTTCTTTTTATTTTCTCGTATAAGAAGAATACAAACAGAAAGTCTTATAATCGTTAAAAAATTCTCCCATTTTCCTAACACTCCAAAAAAAAACATTTTTGGAATTATGTTTGATTGCTTGTCTATCTGTCGGTTTTTTTTATAAACGTGGAAACTCAAAATCGACACAAGGATAAAATTTGGTATGGTGTCTTCACACCAAAGCTGTAGATTTTTATCGAATTTTGGACGAAATCAATCAATAGGAAGTTGTCTGCTCTTGCGTGTGATTACAATAACTCAAAAATGCTACGAGATGCATAGATAAAATTTGGCATATAATTGCATTATTAGATTTGTAGAACCAAATCTGTGAATAGAATTATTGTCTGTCTTTCTATCTGTTCGTGAATATATGAAAACTATAACTCAAAAAAGCAACAAGCTATGTCGGTGAATTTTAATACAAAGTCTTTAAGACGAATTGTGTATCTCTGCCAAATTTTGGACTGAAACCGCCGACGTAGTAGATTGTTTGTTTGTCTCTCTGCCGTTTGTTTGTCAATGTGTATGTGAAAACTATAACCCCAAAACACAGCAAGCTATGTAAATGAAATTTATATGTGTTCTCGACATCGAGATTGTACATCTGTATCAAAATTTGGATCCAATCGTCCAAAATGTATAATCTATTATCTCCACTATTATGCTATAAAGCCAAGCATAAAACGCCCCATTTTGAGCAAAATGCTGGAGAAAGACGAGGGGAGAATACACCCATCGGTTAATTCTAAAGTAAAGTTATATTTGTCCTGAGCATTTTTCATATGGCTGGAAAATGAATGACTTATATAGATTTAATACCTTCACCGAACCCTATTCTAGAGATAGCCCTTTTTGCATCACAAATGTACAAGCTGGTTCAAATATGACCGGGACTGATTTGTGAGTAAAACAGCCGCACTGCGCATCAGCTCTACGACCGTGAAAGAGTGGAGTCACAGCCTCCACCTTTGCTTCTGATTGAGGCTTTCTTTGCTGGAGTGATGAGCGAACAGAAGGTACCATGAAGAGCGGAATAATGCATTCTGATCAAATTCCTCGTTGAAGAAAATGTCCCGTCAACTGAAATTAACCGCAGATTTCAACAACAGTATGGAGAACAGTATCTTTCACGTATCCGTGTGTTTGAGTGGTGTAATTATTTCAGAGATTTCATGTTCGGAAGGCTCAAATCCGACTTCCAAAGCATATGGTTTGCAGATAACGACGCCGTCACCAGACTGTTCGGGAGGCATATTTACAAACCCTACCCTGACAGAACTGAGGCAGGAAATCAGTCAATATCATTGGCTGCGAGGAGCAGTGACGTCGTTTTCAGCTCTCGCACATAGCGTACGGCAATCATAACAAAACAAGAGTCGTCCTACCTTTCTTCTCCGTTTTCCCACAGTTGAGCACAGAAAACATTCTTCCGTGGGTTGTAATCTTTTTAAAATGATTTTTTTAAATATCATAAAAAATAAAACATCCCACACTGCAAGAAATTATACTAATGAAAAGTACACGCACGAGAGCAAAGAACGACGTCATCGTCTCTCGACGAAGCGAGCCAATCATATTGTCCGATTTCTTGCCTCAGTTCTATCAGGGTAGGGTTTGTAAATATGCGTTCGGGAGAGGACATTCCGCCATCCAAAAGCTTTTCTGAGAAGGGCATCACGATGCTTCCAGAACATTGGATAAAACGTGTTGACTTCGGAGGAGAGTGCGTTAAAGACTGACATGCGCAAGTAAATATTTGGCAATTACGATTTTTTTTTAAATCAGTCCCGCTCATATTTGAACCACCTTGTAACTTCATTATTGTCAATGTCACCTCAAATAGAAAGCACGGAAAAAGCTACGAGCAACCGAATCACTGATGACTGTGGTATTATATGACTCCAGCTATCTCTATAGATTCTATATATTATATATTCCAGCTATCTATTCAGATATCTGCGCATGCGGGGAAAAGGAAGACCCTCTCCACTACGCAACTTCTTGTCACATGGCGTTATCTTATCATTTTACAAATTTGTTATCTTATCTTTCCACCAAAGTTGAGTATTTTCTCCAAGTGCAGAAAATACTCAACTTTGGTGGAAAGGCGTACTTTCAAATAAACTATCAAGAATAAATATGGCTAAACTCATATCTTTCCTGATTGAAAATGAGAACCTCATAAAACAGCCACCGGACGCAACCAGATCATCCGACTCCGACCCAGATTTCTCTCCTTCACCAAGACTCAAACTTATGGACTAAAACCTCTAGAGGTTCAATACCTAGGACCCTAAGCCGTCCTCCTACAAGTATATAGATGCAGCGAACTTTGGGGACCTGTTTTAAAATTGTTTTTGCTTCGCGAGTCTTTCTTTTCATATGTAAACAGACATTTTTGATCGTTTTTATAATTTTCACATGTTTTTCGTCGATGTTAAAACATTGTATGTAAACTTTTTTCCTTGTTCAATAAAGTTTCTACGCACACTCATACAAACTGCAAACAGGAGATTTTCATCTCTGGAGTCAGGGGTGTGTCGTGGTGTGGCGTAAAGTAAAAGGTATTATATGATTGTAGTGTAGGTTTCTCAGGGATAGCGCTCAATGAAACTAAACGATTTGGATTCTAAATATTGCTTTTCATTTTCACCAACTCAGAATTTTACTATAAATGTAAAGATGTTAATGTTATCTAGCATTGTTCACTTTATCAAAGGATTTCCAGAAATATAATACAGTCGACGCTCGTTATAACGACCACACATTATAAAGACCGTTCCATTATAACGACCAGTGATAAAATCCCCAATTGCGTTTCCCTATGCACTATGTTATTTTACTTCCGGTGTAACGACCGTCCAGTGTCGTCTAATCCCAATACAACGTCCGAATTCAGCGGACGCTCTTCCCGGTATTTTTCTAAAAAGAACATGTTTCTAAACGTAAATGTATTATTATTGTATTGCCAAGCTTCGTAGATGCAGAGTCTTCAGTGTTACAGTTCAACTTTGACGAGGGGGGGAATTACCACTCACCACAGGACAGAAATTAGAATAGCCTAGAATAAAAAAATTGTTTCAAGTGCTATTGAGACTTTAAAATGTTTTTTTTGAAAGGCAAGAAAATACAGAACATTATTTTTCATCTTTAACTGAATTGGAAAATTATGTTTTGCAAAAATCACATATGCAGAAAAGACAAACAACCATTTCTGATTTTTTCTTCAGAAAATAAATGTTTTGTAAGTATATAAAAACCTTTACTTTCTACTTTAAAATCTGTTTTAGAAATATATTTTTAATTGATAAAATTTTATTTTTAATACCAATTATAATAAATAATTTGAGTATTTAGTTGGAATCTCTTTAAAAATCGCCTATTTATACGGAACTGCTGAGTGTGCATGTGTACATTTTTTAAAAATATATCCACTATAACGACCACTCGTTATAAAGGCCTTTAGCTGTGGGACGCAGAGAGTATTTATAACGAGCGTCGACTGTAGCAGCAACTTATTAGGTGCAAGGCGCCCCGTGGATAAATTGTTGAGCTCACGCCGATTTTCAGCATTCCAGACAATCTATGAAGAAAGCGAAGATCAGGTCGTTTGAACTTAGCATGAAACATTATGTATTGAAATTATTGATTGACTTCGAAAGGTAATTTAGCATTTGAAAAAAACCTTCATTATAAGTGAAAAAATTTTTTATTTCGCACATTTTTGTTAAATCTTCGGAACTTTCAGCTTGGAACAGGCGTTATTCCTAGATATTTATTTTCCAATAAATAATTTTCTGTTGGCTAAAGACAGGGACGGATTAAGCCCTCTAGGGGCCCTTAGACAATGCAAGTCTTGGGTCTTCCTTTTCATTTCTTTTCTTCAAAACCAGATGTTTTTGTATTGATTTTATTTTAATCACTATGTAAGCAATTTTAAGATGAAAATTTTGACTAGTTGAATCAGCAAAACATTTAATTGAGGATCATTTTCAAGAGAGTTGGTTTTATAATATGCGTATAAAGAAATTCAGAATTAAAATTTAAAAGGAATTTTATACAAAATAATGAAAAAGAACGAAACATTTTTAACACATTCTAAATTATATTTATTTAAAAAATCGGAATTTTTTAAATTATAAAACATAAACTTATCTTTTGAAAATTAACGAATAGTAAAAACTTGCAAAAGTTTATTAATTAAGAAAGTTGTTAGAATAATGTTACAAAATTTAAACATAATTGATTTTAATTTGAATAAGATAGAGTTCAAGGCCTTTGTGAATGAAATGAAAGCAGAAAATTAAATTAATTTGAACGTGCCACAAAAAAACATCTCGAGGCTTCGGGCTCCCCTAGGCAATTGCCTACTTTGCCTATTTAATAATCCGACCTTGTCTAAAAAAAATGTCTTCGTTTAAGACGTGACACGTTATTAAATAAATAAATAAAACCACTTCCTTTTTAAAATATTTTTTGATTTAAATGTTTTTTAATTTTTATTTATAAGGTAAAAAATTCACAACCAACAGCATTATAAGAATTTTCCTTAATCTTATTTGTTTTTGTCCTATTGTAGTTGTTCTTATTGTAGTTGTCTACGAAGATGGTTAAAAAAAGCTACAAGATGAAAAAAATTATTTATTACTTTCAAACAGAAAATACAAAAGGGAATTAAGAGACATACTTGCCGATCACTTTTCCACATAATCACCAAATCTATTTAGGCACTTATCTGAACGCAGGACTAACTTGTTTTACACGACTTGGCAGAAATCACGTCCTGTCCATTGAGCCAGTTCTCGGCAACTGTTTTAATATCACTCTCTGAAGAGAACCTTGTTCCAGATAAGTGTTTGGAACCCAGATTGGATGCCGAATCTGGGTTGTAGGGGGGCTCCAGACTTCCCACTTGAACATCCGCAGTAATTCTTGAGTTTTGATAGCAGTATGGGTATCGACATGCAGGAGGATGACACCACCACCCAACATGCCAGGGCGTTTGCGTCGGATGACTTCACGATAGCCCAGTGACTATTTCTGGAAATCTGGAGCCACCCCCCTACAACCCAGATTCGGCACCCAATCTGGATTCCAAAGACTTATCTGGAACAAGGTTCTCTTCAGACAGTGATATTAAAACCTATGCCGAGAACTTGCTCAATGGACTGGACGTGATTTCTGCCAAGCCGTGTTAAACAAGTTGGTCCTGCGTTCAGATAAGTGCCTAAATGGATTTGGTGATTATGTGCAAAAGTGATCGGCAAGTATGCCTCTTAATTCCCTTTTGTGTTTTCTGTTTGAAAGTAATAAATAATTTTTTATTACCCTTGTAAGCTTTTTTTTGGATCCATCCTCGTATTTTGTATTGTTTTATTTATTTTGCTTTTACCGCATTTGTCTATTTTTAAACTGTGTAAATAAAATTAAGTTCGGATTTAGGACACCCTAAGGCGCTTTAAATGTTCTTTAAATACAATAAATCATATTCACCCTACGAATTTATTGCAAATTGCACAAATAAATAAAAAAATGGAAAACACCTGGAAGTTACGGATGATTAGTTCATTTTTTTCATTAGTCCATTTAAGAATATTTCAGTTCAACAAGTTAATTAATTCCCATATTTATTGAAATAATAATTTCTGTTTAGTTAAATGTAGATGAAGTTCTATTACTTTTATATCGATCACATTAAAAATTGTTTTTTCCTCATGAACCCTTTCGCTTTCATTGGTTTCGCATTGAAACCACACATTCAGCACATGGGAGAAACGAAACGTAATTTTTCTTTCATAACTTAAAAGCCAGATATATAGGCCAACTTATATAAAAATTCCAGTTCAATAACGTTTGTATTCACAAAGATATAGGCATTGCAAGAGCTAAATTGCTTTTGATCTCCAAGAGAAACAAAATGATGAGGGTTCTTGTACAAACTGATATTTTTTAAAATTGAATCTTCGAAAGTAATATTGAATTTTATGAAGGTTGAATATCCTGAATACTCACGTATACTTATAAATTAAATACATAATTTAAATTGCTTTTCGATGATAAATTATTCGAAGGAAAAATAGCCCGTTACCGTTCATGGGGTGTACTGTGAAACCACAAATTTCTTGAAAATAAAAAATATTTTTTTTCTTTACTTATTTATGATCAGCTGCATGTCTAATACCCATTTTTGAAATAAATTTAGTAATTTTCAAAACGAAACATGTAGGGAACTTGAAAGGGTTAAATCTGTCATAATGAAAAATTATCATTGAAGTTTAATGGTAATTTATTTTACAGGAATGGGAGCAGGCTTCGCAACATGTCTATTGCCTCAAGTCGTGAACCTCTACTTCAAGAAGCATACCACAAAAGTTTATGGTTTAACTTACGCTGGTTCGTCATTGTCAGGATTTGTGCTTACACCTATCGCCGAATTCCTGTTACGGACTTACGGCCTGTCAGGAACCTATCTGATTTTATCTGGAATGATTCTAAATGGTCTAGCCGCTGCTATTCTCTTGAAAAAACCTAATTTCATAATTACTGTATTTGAACCTGAAAATCAAATTACTTTTGGTAATAAATCATTGAAGGAATATGAAAAAAATGATGTTGTTGTCGGTTTGGGGTACAGGCTTATTCCCCATTATTCATTAATAAAGACAGAAACATCGGATATCAGCGATGGGAGCAGAAAAATAATTGATGTTTCGGTGATAAATCATTTAATAGATAACATGAATACAAACGGGGATGTGAAAATAAACGAATCACTAGAAAATAAAGTAAAACGTGAACGTTCGGAAGATTCTCTGGAGAATACGAATTTGCGCCCATTTTCTCAAACTACTGAAGTATCATCACTTCAGGCAAGTAAAGATGAAGCAAATGATATTAAAAGCAACTCGTTGCAGATTTCAGATCTTAACACTCCTTCTGTATCTACTGCTACTGATGAATTTTCATCTAGTTCAAAGAAAGATATTGATACAAAATTTCATAAGAATGTTAAAAGACGATTTGAAACATTTACTTCTGAGAACAGCAACAACTGTTCCATTAAAGAATCTTCATCCGTAGATAACCTCAAAGAAATTCCACAGATAAACTCTATTCCTGATGGCAAAAGTAGAAAGAAGTCTTGGTTCAATGATATAAGTGTGTTCAAAGATCCTGTGTACATCTGTCTCTGCATAGGTGAAGCTTTATCCACCTTTCTCTTTGTTGTTACTCCAACAATTCTTGTTGACTACGGCTTGGACAAAGGCATTCCGGTAGAAGATTCTGCATACTTGTTGATGGCCTTTTCTGTTTGTGATATGACGGGGAGTATTGTCCTTGGCTGGGTAATAGACACCAATATTTTGTCGAAGGCGAATTTCACAGCTGTGTGCTTTTGCGTTTCAGCTGGAAGCTTTGTTCTTCTAGCGTTTTCTACCAGTTATATGATGATGTCGTTTGGGGTCGTACTGGAAGGACTGTCTCTGGGAGCACTGGCGCCAATATTCCCAGGAATAATATCAGAATACATAGATAAAACCAAGCAGACTGTTGCAATATCATCAATAGGTTTCCTGTATGTACCAGTCAGTTTCACCACGTCTCCATTAATTGGTAAGTAGTATAACTTGATCTTGTTTTGTAAAATTGATTGTCCTGTTGATGATGGGCAACGAAATTAACTTGAATGAAACACATATTTGAAACAGAAAACAGACGACTTAAGCTTAAGCAAATAACACAGTATGGGTAAATCGGCATCGCTTTCAAATCATACTTGGCTGCGTAACAAATCGAAGTTCAAGACCAGCTAAAGCTTTTCCGTAACAGTTAATTTTTTGTATAATTATATTGTAGATATTTAAGTAAATATTTTTTAATAAATATTGAGTGAATTTATAAAATTTAGAAACGGATGAATTTAAAAGTAGGTAGGTTTCTCACTTGAAGGTTAACTTACCTTACGTGAACTTAAAGGTTAATAAGTTTCCTGTTAAGGTTAGCTTTCAAACCTTTTCCGTCATTAAATAATAACTGTGATTTTTTAGGCAGCAAATAGGGAAGTGTGGGGTAAAATCGGATATCCTTGATTCTGGCGCTATTATTTTTACAATCTAGCAGACAGATACCGAATTATACTCTACTAGTCAAGAAAAAGGATCAGTCATAGTGGCGTGTTGTAGCTGTTGAATTCACTGCGTCTGTGAAGGTTTATTTGTTTTAAGACGTCAACTCTCTAATGTTCGTTTGATTTTAAACTATCCTTACTTAAAAATCCTTACTCTTATAAAAACTCTATTTAGTCCAGCTTATTATACGTTTACTAAGAATTTAAACCCTATCAAGCAATAAGGATTTACTCCAATAATTGCGCGGTTCTATTTCGTTTTTTATAATCTCTGCACTCGGGGTAAAATCGGGTACTCTAAGTCAGTGGTGCTCAAACTGTTTTCATTTCCGACCCCCTCACTTTGCGTAAATTTTTTTTTGAAGAAACACCTTATATTTTTTATTGTCAAATCAATTTCTTCGAATTTAGCGACGCACAAAAATTTTCTCGCTACCATTGTTTGCTCACCACCTGCTGTAAGTGGAGTAAGACCGGGACGGTCTGTATTGATGATTCCTCCGATAAAGAAGATAAATACACATCAGACGTTGCTTTTTTATATTTTCATGATGTATCTTCTAATTTAAATAAAGAAGAAGGGTTAATTCAATGTAGAAACTGTTTAACTTTGCCCACAAAAGCTTCAGTGGCGTGGAGGAAGAAGACATCTGCTTTACATGTGAATTTTGTATTTAATATTCTTAAATTGTCATATAAAATAAAAATAATTGCTACTTTTCCTCTGAAAATCCAGTTTTCCTAATTTACCATAACGCTAACATATGTACCTAGTTTTAGTTTTATACGACTAGTTGGGTAAGACCGGGTGGTATGACTTTATTTTTTTATAAAAATGTCATTGCTAAAAAAAGTAGTAAAATTGTGACTTTTCCTGAAAGATATATTGTACTCTGATAAACAATGAATATTTTAAAAAATTTGATAAGCTCTATGTCGAATATTTTATATCCAACAGGCCTTCGAACCTTAGCTACCCAGTTTTACCCCACTTTCCCCTACATTAAGTTGTTAGTCCCCTATATTAAGTTCATTAAACTTTTTCACTAGTCTTAAAACACGTCAACAAGTATGCTGCAATCATCTGCGTCAGGGTTACCAAAGATGAATTCAACTTCTCAGCTTTGCTGAGTCAAAATTTATTTAAATTCACATACTCACCCATACTCGTCACTCTTTTTAACTAAAGAAGTTTTGTTTCGCAGACCTCTAAACATCTTTTTAAATTTGGCAAAGATGCATTTGAGAAGATAGTCATGAAAATACGCAAACAACTAATGAAATCCAACTTGTTTGTCATAAAAAATAGTTTCAAAAGTAATAGAACTACAAATTGCTCTGTTCAAACGCCGATTCAACTAAAGATAATTTTAGCTCAATTGGTTTTTAGTTTCGAAATATCTTTTTATCTAGATTTACAACGTGTCTACCGCTATTGTCAAGACGCATTTGAGAAGATAGTCATGAAAATACGCAGACAACTATTGAAATCCAACATGTTTTTCATATAAAATAGTTTCAAAAGTAATAGAACTACAAATTGCTTTGTTCAAAAGCTGATTCAACTAAAGATAATTTTAGATCAATTGGTTTTTAGTTTCGAAATATCTTTATATTTAGATTTGCAACGTGTCTACCGCCATTTATTAAGAAAACAGTAGGGATGATAATCAACAACGAGTAAGAAGTACGAAACTGTATGATAGCGATTCTCCACATAATAAGTGTATGTAATCAAATTTTCCTTTTCCATTCTGATCGCACCTTAACATCCAATTGTTTTTGCTAAATTTCACCTCCACTTCTTCGCTTGAAATGAATCACCCAATGCAGATTTTTAACGAGTAGATTCAAAATTTAGATTGCTTGTCTGTTTATACTTGTTTTAAAGAATGATATTTATAATTGTATTATCTGGATGTATATTTCCTCATTTTGGCTTCACTAATTAATTTTTTTACAAAAAGAATTTTTTTTGTCTTTTTAGTTTGTTTTATGCAAAATACACAAAGAGAAAGTATTGCGATTGTCCAAAAATTCGCCCTCGAGATTTTGATGAATATCCGCGGTTTAGACTACAGATGAACTTAAAAGAGTTCCGAAAAAACAATTTTTGTAATTACTTATGTTTGTCTTTATGTGAACATGATGACTAAAAAACGCAACTTGCTAGACTGATGAAATTTCTGACATCCGATCTTTACACCACAAGCAAAAATTTTAGCTTCCTATCAAATTGGGGACGAAATTCGTCTATGGGACGTCTCTTTGTCTGATCGGCCGTTGCATGGGAACATGATAACTCAAAACCGTGACTAGATGGATTAGGGGTTCCCAGTCTTTTTATCCTCTCGCGTACCCCTTGATTATTCTTTTTGTTTTCACGTACCCCTAACTATCATATCCAGCGCCCCCAAACCATCCGTATATGCAAAGAAGTTTATATCAATAATTTTAAAGTTATCTTAAAAGTGAAATGATTAGAATTAATAGCATTTGCAGAACTTGTTCTTGATATTACATTTTATTCCATTTTTTACCATTAAGAAAATGAAACCATTATTGTAATTATTTCGCTTTAACTTATAGTTAAAAATTACACGTCGTAATAATAAACTATCCAAGTGGTATAGTTATTAAATAGCAAGTATTCACTTGGAGAAACAATATTCTCTAACTTTTTTAATCCTTTATGTTTTCTTGTTCCCCATTAGCAACTTTAATTTCGCGTACCCCCAAATGGTCCTTCGCGTACCTCAGGGGTACGTGTACCACAGGTTGGGAACCTCTGAGCTAGATGAATTAAATTTGGGATGAGTTTTTTTAAACTAGAATTTTAGATCCGTATTAAATTTTGGACAAAATTTGTCACCGTGTTAACTGTCTGTTGATCTGCATATTCATGCATATGGGAACTCGGTTACTTAAAAATGCAATAAGCTAGAAATATAAAATTTGGTATTTAGTCTTAATACCTCAACTGTATATCTGCATCAAAATCCAGTAGGTCAATGGAAGAGGTTAAAATTGCATACTCCATTTTCTTCACTATGATGTAAATCTAAACACGCCTCTTATCTTATAAATATGCAAGTACGATAGTCAAGTGGGAAATGTACTGGACATAATCTTCAATTTTATCAATTTTCAGATCATTATGTGTCATTATTTCTCGCGTACCATGGAGCCTTCGTCATAATACGGAGAATTTTATTCTGTAGAATTTGAGTTTTCTTTCTGCGCGTTTTTGCTGCAAGCCCCAGATTTGGCTTGCGTATGTCAAAATAAGACGAAGTTCTTGCTTATATAGAAGGGTTTTGTTTCTTAATGGGAACGGAGAGTGCCGACAAATAAGGGAAATGATTAAATGGACTTTATTCTAAAATTTATTATCACCGTAAGTGACACGTCCACCTGAGATTGGATTCCTAAAGTTTACCTAAATCTTCTTAGTGTATTGCTTTTTTTTAAAATTAAGCAGTTTGACTACAGTTATAGTTTTAATTTGATTCAATAGTTAAGATATGGATCGTGAACCTCCTGGATAATAAACTGTTGCTTTGTATAAAGACGTATTTTCATCATAACTGAAAAAAAAATCTGTTCTCCAAAATAAAAGCATATACTGTATCATATCGGTAAAATTTTATAGCATTTCAATCATAAAGTTCGTTTCGAGGGTTGCAAGAAGTCGGAACTAAAATGATAGAAAGTTTATCCAGCTTTGAAATGGTTGATAGTGATGAATGGCAAGTATAGTGAATTAAAAGTGACATTTCAAGCACAATAGCTCGAATTTTTAATACTTTTTGTAACAGATTGAACGCAAGTTTTAAAATGCTTATAGAAGGATCTAAAAAAATTATTGAAACATTTTCAATTTCTTGGATACGAAGTGAAAGTATTTTAAGAGTCAAAAATTTCGACCTTAAGAGTTCGATGATTCTTCACGTTTTAGACCATTCAAAGTTCAAAAAACACATTTTTGGAATTATGTCTGTCTGTCTGTATTTTAACACGATAACTCAAAAACACGACTAGGCAGAAGAATGGCATTTAGCATACTGTTTTTTCCATATTTTGTACGATCCGTTTAAGGAAATACGTGTGTTTATCCATCCGTGTGCATACACGATTAATCAAAAACTTAACAAGCTAAATGGATGAAATTTGATATGTGGTTTTGGCTCTAAAATTGTAGATCTGTATTGAATTTTGGACTCATTAGGCTAAAGTGAAGGGGCCAAAAATGCATACTCGATTATCTTCACTATAGTACGAAGCTAAACACAAAATGCACCGCTCTGTGTAAGTGTACAAGAAAGTTGAAGAGAGAGCACTTCCGTTGGTCCACACATACAGATGTCTGTCTTAAATGGCCCTTGCGGCAACCTTCGGATATCCAAAAAAACTATTTTCTAACCTCTTTCTTTCATCTACAAATCCTCACGATATAATTATTTAAATTCAGCTCGCATCCATTCCTTTATATTATTCCTTTTCTGTTTCAGGTTATTTCAGAGATGACATAGGTTCGTACATCTACATGTTCTACCTGATGTGTGGGATATCTATCACTTGCTGCTTACTTTTCCTATGTATGCCTAGAATAGCGAAATGCCGGATCAGAAGTTGAAAGAACATATCAACTATTATTCATTCGCAATTTTCATCATGATCATGAGTTCCTCCAACCTCAATTAGCGAAACCAATTACAAGAAGAACACGGTCCTGATATCTTCATCTTGATGTTTGTTTTTGCCTTCTGTTGTGTAAATAAGTTTAATTTATCAACAGATATGGAAGTGTTTCCCCGATTCCTGGTAATTACTATTGTTTATGACCTCTAACTTTAAGAATGCATTAATCAAAATCCATTATTCATCAGCAAATCCTGTTGTCAACTTTCAGAAGGAAGAAGAAACCTTTCAGTTCTCTGTGTCACGTCATATGGAATTTTCGTAGATGGAATTATCTTTCTTCTAAATAATTGCATCATTCCATAATATATTGTCATTGAGACCTTTAATCTTGGTGTTATTCTTTAAAACTTGCATGATTTATTACAGCAAGTGTCAGTTTTTTTTTACTGAGAGCAAGATTTCAAGAATCATTCAATGTCCTGTTTGTTTCCAAAAAATTGGATGTAATTGTTCAATGTGATTGGCATCTCTTCAGAATTTTCTTATGTTCAATTTACATTCAGCTTTATATGCTTCACGTAGTGATCAAGATTTTGCCAACTTTTTCCAAAGTGCTCGCAAACGATGAGAAGCTGAAATGCATTACAACATATTTGATGAAATACTGACTGGAAAAACAAAATCGAGGATACTGCCGAGTAACAAAGTGTAATGTGTGCGAGTTAAAAAGGAAAAAAAATCTTACACTTGTAAAATTGTATATAATGAAATACATTGATCTGGCAGAACTATGCAAACATAAACGAATGTTTTAACATGAACCTACAAATTGGAAAGTGATATTTTGATGGTCTTTATGTGTTAGCATGATTGCCTTCTGTAACTGTAATAAATTTTTAAGTGTTTTGATAGAGCAATATGAGTAGTTTTCAGTTCCTTTTAGGAACAACCAATTTGCTATTTATTTGAGGCTCCTATAATTCAGATGCATGTCAAGATACTCTATAAATAAGTTATCCACCCATATTTTATTTTTTTCGAAGAAATATTACTGTGGCTCCACGCTGACGTTATTATAAATCAAAATATTCAGTTTGTAAATATTTTTGGATATTTTGTATGCATGTGATTGAATCAATACTTGATTTCAGGATGAAAGCTGTAAGATTTTGTATAGTGTAATTAAGTCTCGGTGAAAGACAAAGTAAAAACTTTACAAGAATTTTGAAGAAGTTTAATTCCAATCGCCCCAGAATCGTATGAGTAATTGAATGAAAGCTAACATTCCTTATTCTTAATTTAAATTGGACATTATTGCATGCTTACATGCCCTCGTGTTATCAACGGAAATGAACTGTTGAAGCTTACAGAAAAAGAAGAGTTCATACAGAAAAAGCTAAGCATATCTTGCAATGAAATGAATAACGAGACTACGTTTATGCCTTAGTGGCGAATACTGCTTGGTGAGTTTATCTATCCAAATAATAACGGGATATTCCAGGATGATATATACCATTAGACTCATATTGTGTGCGACTAGTTTGAGAAGTGTTCTGAACTATTCCAGTATATATTTAGCCGCTTGATTGTGAGATATGAATCGTGCGGTGATCAATGGCGGCTCGTGCATTGTAACCTTGGAACTGCTGTATCGTATAATACTACACTGCGCAGGGATGCATTTCTGCATAGCTTAAATTATGCCATTTTTAATTAATTTTGAATTATTTAATAATTAGTTAATAAAATAGTAATTAGCTTTTTGATTTGATGTAGAAAGTTTTTACTAATTGTAATTAAGCAAATGCACATAAAATGTAACCACAAAATAAATTTTCTCACTAATTTTCCTTGCGGTCTTTACTCTAGTTTATAAAGATTTAGGCAACTGCGGCTGAACATTAAAAATCATCAAGTGTGAGGAACATGGAGGGAAATTATTTTCGCATTTATTTACAGGAAAATTTGAAAGTGCAAAATTTTTTAATTAATTTTTATTTATCATTATAGTTTATTTTCAAATTTTGGGTTCGCGAATAAAATTTCCACAGTTGAAAAACTTCTAAAACACCTTTTCTTATACCTGTAGAAATGTATTTTCTACAGTTGCTCTTTCCCCTCAGGCCTTGTGGTATAAAAAAAATGTGCATTGTTAATACGCATGGGCAGCAGAAAGAAATCGTGAGTGAGTTAAAAACACTCCTTCAAAGAATTTTCTCTCTCTGTGGAAAGGGACAAACCGTCACACACCCCTGAAGATTGAAACTCTAAAATGAAAATTACATCTATTAGACCATTGATGGTATTACGTGCAAAATGAAACGCTTTTAAATTTATACTCTGAAAAAAAGTTGAGCGTTTTGCAGTTCCGCAGTGTATGCACACGAGCTGCTCCTAGTGGAGAATATATAGGATATGATTGAAGCAGTCATCGTAAATAAGATGCATCACCTGTCACAATCATGGAATAAATGAGTAGCTATAGAAACAGCACGATTGAATATCCCTCCCGGTGACTTCTCCACACTAGTTGCGTACTTGTCACATCCAGTTGCTGTCTTTCCCTAGACGTAGGAGATCCTACACGATATCAAAGAGTCTTTCATTAATTTTGATACATCAGAGTATATTAAACTTTACATATGAGATAAGTTTAATAATTTCATCCATATTTTTTATTAATAAGTTTTTAAACCTTTCTTCATGCTTTACAATCAAAATGAGCATAGAATGTGTATTTACAGAAATTGAATGCAGTATCGACATTAAGCAGAGTTCAGTTCTTTATCTATTTCTGCAGGGTCGTCTTCAAGTATCCCTGTCGTATCCCAGACTCTCAGAGTGCCGTCGACTGATACGGTGTACAGTTTATCGTACACTGGCTGTAAAAGGACAAAGAAATTTATTTTAGAGTACACATATAGAAATGTAATCTTATTGCACACATAATTAAAAATAATGTTTACCAAATTTCAGGTAATTTTTAATGAATTTTTAAGATAATTTCTCAAGAAAATCTGATAGCATGTCTATTCTGTGTATAAATTCAGTCCACTTCGATTTCCTTAACTGTTTTGACTATCTAAAAGCACTCTCCTAAATCGGCCCTCATCGTGAGCCTTTCTAGAATTTGCCGAATCAGCAAATAAGACTCAGTATTGAGATAATGGGAATTCCGTTTCTGATGAAGACTTGAGTCTCTCCATAGTGGTCTAATGGTGTGTCCGGAAAGGAAAAAATTATGACGCTTTTCGTGGTATTTTTAAACGCTTATAGCTCCGCAACCAAATAACATAGAGAGTTGGTTTTAGTTTCATTTAACAAAGAAAGGTGGACCTTAAAGATTGCAAAAAGAATTTTAAAATTTGTAATTACGGTTTAGTCGCAGTCGAGCTGCAAAGTTGGTGAAAATCACTAAAAATTGTGATGACGTCACAGCGCCCGATGCGCGTGCACGCAGACTAAGGCAATTCATACATCGATCGCGCGAAATATTACTCAACAATTGTTGAATTACGTCGAATTTCGTGCTAAAGTTAAACGCTTATAGCTCCGCAACCAAATAACATAGAGAGTTCGTTTTATTTTCATTTAACAGAGAAAGGTAGACATTAAAGATTGCAAAAGTAATTTTAGAATTTGTAATTACGGTTTATTCACAGTCGAGTTGCAAATTTGGTGAAAATCAGGAAGAATTTTACATAGATAGAGTCACATATTCACACTAAACTAATAGTCACTATAGACTATAGAGTTAATAGTCACATAGAGCTACTTTAATCACAGAAAATCACAGTTAAGTAGGATCAGTAAGTCTACGCCCCTCAATCCCAACGGCCGTTTCCGTCGAATTTTTTCCCTCTGTCCTCAAGCATTTTCTTTTTGATTTTTGCATTCGAGAATCCATTTTATATACTTATAAGACAAATCATAAGAAAATTCTGATTGTCAAAAATTCACAAATATTCTTCCAAATAAAATTAGTTTCAAAAAATTTATCGTCTTTTTAATTCTCTCTTTCTTAATCTTTTCGATCTGTTGTCTACAGAATTCGAGAAATTTTTCATTCATGCCATTTGTCTGAGGAACAGTAGCAGCATTAATATACATTTCTTCATTGATTGCTCCTTTAAACAGATTTTTTTAACAAAGCTGTTACTAAAATGTTTTCTAAAATATTCTTTTATTTAGAAAAAAGTTTACTAAAGAAGAAAAATCTGAAGTTGCATCAGAATACTGAGACAGAGATTGAAACATAAATTAATTAAAAAGAACAGTTAAAAATTGATTGAAAAACTTCAAATCACACTTAAAACGTACTCTCTAAATATTAAACGATAAGCCGAAATCATTTGCACTTTTATGAAACTCTTCGGGTTTATTTTAAATCCTACGTATATGTATTTTTTTAAAATTTATCTAACATTTTTCTAGTACTGCTGAGATTAAAAATTTTATTGAGTTTTCGAGCTATGAAAAAAAAAATTTGCAAATATTAAAAGGATAACAGTTTTGTCTCTTTCTCACTCATAGATGATAACACGATCCAGGTGGTAATATATTGCTTAATTTTGAATGGTTTTAATTGAATGATACATTTTATAATGAATCATTCATTACTTTCAAATTGGTTTTCGACTCCGAATTCAGATGGTATTTCATTAAATAATAGGCCTAAATGCTGGTGTTAGATACATCCGTTAATAGCACAGAAGACTCAATAATTAATTTCATTTCTTTCTTTTTCACGTACAACTTTTTCAGTTTATCTAAGAGGTGACGAGCCACCTACCAACATTGGTAGGTGATGCCGTGCTCCTTTATTTTATACTAGTCACCTTCGGCGACCAACTTGATCGGCGGAAATAAAATTTCAATTGAATCTCATATGTATAATTTTATATTCATGATTCCTTTAACAAAGTAGTTTTAAACTTCAAATTCTATAGATATTTTCCCCGCGTTCTTTTCGTAGCCTTGCACTTGTGTTGTTCCTTGTTTACATTAACGTAAAAAACGCATATGATTTCAACATTAAATTAGCGCGGTACATTTTACGTCCAACAGCACGCTAATTGGCTTAACACACGCTGATAAAAATAATTAGAACATAGCAAAGATAATCTTTTAGTTTACTGGATTATTTCATGATATACTTACTATCTTGAGGACATCCTTCACAGATTTCACATAAAAATTGATCAAATAAAAGAAGAAATTAAAGTACAATAAGATATTTTCTAAGCTTTCAACAATGGAAGAGAGAAACTCGCAATTAAATATTTGTTTAAACAATGCAAATTATGCCAAAAGATATATTTAAAAATTTATTAAAATTAGAGAAAAAATCGTTGGACAACTTTATTGATATCATTGAAAAGATAATTTTTTAAATTTTCAGATGGTGTAAAAAGAATTTTTGTGCTGCAATATTTTCGGAAGTTATTAAGGAAGAACGTCAAAGTTTTTATTAATTTTTAATTAACATTTTAATTAAAATTTCAAAAAAGGACCTCGAGGTGCACATTCCCACCCTTCAAACCATGTTTGTGCCAAATCTCGTAGCTCTAGGTCTAGCGGTATGCCGTGCAAAGGACAAACACACGGACACACAGACATTCTCCTTTATTAGTAGTAGGTATAGAGATATAAAAAACCTTATCCTCATTTCATGTGGATGCCTGTACCAGTGAAAATATTTCTTCAGTGTTTCCACATATACTCAAGACGTACCCTCTTATACCACAGTCAATATTCGCAATAATTACGTTACATTCTTTAATAAATATTTCAGCACTGTGAACGTATTTAGCATGTCATTTCGAGGTGTAGTACGAAAAAAATGTAAACTGTTTTCTTTTGTATAATATAGTCTTTTATATGGTAGTTTTGTAGTCAGTATATATTATAATAGCGATGTCGCGTTAGTGCAAAATGGGTGAAAAATTTACATTGAAGTTTTTACATTGCTAGTCCATGTGTTATTTTTTTCACATGAATATTTGTATTATTTGTTTTCTTGTATTAAGTTCATTTATCCAACAGACACTTCCAAATCAAGTAAATTTTTTAATCTATTAGCGAAGGCCTCCCGCATGCATCCCCCCCTCCACAGTCTCTAATGACCGATGACTCCATTATTAATATTGCCCATTTAGAGAAGCATTGATTTAACTGTTTAAAGATAACGGAAGACCAAATACTATTTTTGCTTTGTTTTCGCCAAAAGTACAACAGGAATGGATTGTAGTAGGATTTGGTAGTGGTTTAAAGCGCGTGACAAGAGGTTGTTTGCACAAGTGGCTGTAGTGCAAAATTGATATTGAAGAAGCAAAACTGTTATAACTTTATAAGATTTTTGATGGGTATTACGTGGCATGTCCCAAAAGTAAAGATACAATGAGTATAGGCGGAAAAGTGATGTTTTGGTTTACTGGCTGTCAACGCTGGCTTTAACCTTGATCTGTAATATTCGCTGTTGTTTACCGTCCCTGTGATAAAATCTGGTCAGATTATAACATGTTTACAATGGCTGCACCGATTCAGAATTCTGTCAAATATGCAATGCTCTCTGCCATTCGCTTTCGTTCAGCGAATGATCCAGCGCCAATTTAATATTCAACAAAGAAATTGTTTCCGTATATGGTAATATTATGAATGAAACGAAATGTTGTGAATTTTTAGGAGATGCTACAGTTGTTCACGACGAATACAGAAGAGGTAGAAGAACTTTGTTCTCTGGTGTGGATTTCTTCAAAGAACTCAGGAATCAAATCGGTTTCTCCCAATGAGAGACTTGGTACCGGCACTGTATGAGACTAATCTTAATAAAATGGAGTCGAAATATGGTTTCGGCAGCAGGTATTAGAATTCTGTGACTATGGGATTCAGAATCTTGTACCCAGACTTAACAAATACTTGATCAGTGGTCAATGCAGAAAAAATAAAGCGTGTTCCAGTAGATACTATGCAATAGAAATTTTTCAAATAAAAATCTTTTGAATAAAAATGAGCCTCCCTATAGTTACTTATCGAACACCCCTCATGTTTCCACAATGGCGATATCGTTTAATTTATAAATCCCCATTCATGTTTCAGAAAAAGTTAATTATTTTTTTCAAAATGATTTTTAAAAATTACTAATTCTAAAATCGAAATGAAAGTGCAGTTTTCATCTGAAAATTGCATTTAAATAGTAGATTCGGTTTTAAATTCTAGTATTTCCTTGTTTAGAACCTTCTTCCACCTGGATTTCAATTTAAGGACGGAATCCATGGATTCCGTCCTTAAGAAGAATTCCGGAAGAAGATTTCCGATTTAAGAGTGTATTTCCTTAAATCGGAAAACTTCCTATTACTCTGGAGTAGAGTAAGAATCACAAATTTCTAGGGAACTAGATAAAATTATTTGTGTCGCCCTTTTAACTATCGGTCTTTCGATTTCGAAGTGGCGCTCCATTTTAAAACCGAAGAAGCGTATAAGTGTCAAATTTGATTCTCTTCTTGACAATGCAAGGTAATGAATTGTTTTGTTTGACTTTTACACTAAAGAGAGGAATTTATTTAAACCCTCTTGTAAAATATCGGTATTTAATAGAAAATATGCTTACTTTTAACCTATATATCACTATTATTTCCACATATATTTTATTCAGTTACCGTATTTGAGAAGGCAATGATATTTATAATGTTAAAAATCCATTGCGATTAATGTGGGATACACTGTTTTTATGCAAATTACATAATGTCTAATAACATGCTTAAAATTTTAACCGCTTGCAGTAATGTTTTAAGGTGGAATTTTAATCATGAATCCCATCACAGGTAAAAAACTTTTTACTAGGCATTATGTATATTTTATGCCAGTGACAAAAAATAATTCAACTGGATGAAAGTATGCGTCCAGTTGAAAACAAATTCTACTGCAACCTTTTTCCAACGATATATATGTCATTTCAAGTAATTTATCTTGCAACTAATAGAAGTGGCTTTAATTTTGCACAACGAACTGCACACAGTTTGGTACAGTTAGCAAAACCAAATATCCATAAAATGTTGGTCTGTTCTCGATTACATCATATTAAGAGCATGCTTATTTAATTTTCATCCAGATAAGCATTTATCAAAACAAATTTTTCCTTTGAATCTGCTCAAATTGGATACGTCAGTTAAATACGAAATATTTTGCAACTTTTCTATCCATGCTCGCAGATTAGACCCCATGGGAAAAATTAAACGAGTTATTTCTTATTTTTAATCTAATTCTAAAAATAAAAAAAACGAAATATATGTTCTTAACAGAAGTTACACTGAAAAAATACCTACTTCTAACTGGACAATGGCTTTCGTGTGTCCTTTAAACACTCTTTTGCATTCTCCGGTTTTGGCTTTGAACATACGGCTGTAGGTGTCTGCACAACCAGTATACACTGCAATTGAACAGTTTTATCAAATATCTTGATTTATTGTAAAAGGATTAGATATATAAATAAGAAAATTAAAAAAAAACCCTCTTGGGGAATATTCCGATATATTAGGAATGCATGCTTGTGTGCGCGCGCGCATGAGTTCGCTTGATATTTTCTTCTGATAATCTCTGATTTTCGCAGTTCTTAATTTTTCCATAAGTTGCAACGATTTCATAACGTGAAAAGGTAATCATATCTCCTTTCTTTCAATTAAATTAATTCTGTACTTAGAATTAACAATGCTTTTTAACAATGAGGGTTATGTTAAGTCATAATTATTTTTTTTAAAGAATCTTTCTTTAGTCACTCGAAAATATTAGTGTTCTCTTGAAGAAGAATTTATTATCTACATAACAAATCAAAATGGACCACTTTAGCTGACGTTGATCATTTTCATTTCAGATCTTTACATTAAATAAATGAAGTATTAAGTCAAAAATGCTGAATCAAGATATTATTCAAATGATTTATATTTATTTAAAATAATCTAACATTTAATTCTGAATTAATTTAATTTGAAATATTCAGTCATGTGTACTATATATTCACTGATGTCAGAGATTAAAGTTATAATCACGAAACATGTGATTTGTTGGCTAATAATTGGCTTATTGTATTGAAATTTTACTATGAATCCAATACCATGAAACAGCCAACAGCATTAAAGTTGTAAAATGTTTTTTTCGGATGCATAATTGAGACAAAAAAAGAGCCTAAGCGTCCTCATATTTCCAGAATCACTTGATTATTAACGAGTGTGGCCACCCTGAACAGTTTTATAAGCCTCACAGTGGGTCCTCATGCTAAAAATGAGGTTGCTAATCATAGATCGTGGTAAAAAACATACAACTTTCGTTAATCGAGGATTTTAAATCCTAGAGAGAACTGGGAGGCGTTGATGTTGTGTAATGGCTCTTCCTAGAGCATTCTAAACTTACTAGCCCAAATTTAGGTCTGGCGACTATTCGGCAAACACTATTTCTTCAAATAATCATTAACAAGCTGAGTGTGACCTCCCGTTATCGTCAGTAAAAAAGGAAACTATCCCCTCCAAAAACCTCCCATAAGGTTCAGGTACATAATTTTTGTAGCGTTGTGCGGCCACAGTACTAGCAACAAAGTCATACAGCGGCAATTTAAACATGATGCTTCCTAACACAAGGATTCATCTTCCTCCAAAGTTTCCACTCTTCCTAACGTTGGAGGGACTATGGAGCTTCCCATGCGTTCTCCAGATAAAGACTCGTCAAGGATCACTCTGTGCACTGAATTTCTACTCATCAGTGAAAAGAACATAGTTCCAATCTTACTGTACTCAAGAATTTTGTTTGTGTTCCCAAAAAAGCTCGGGTCTTTTTCTGTAATGCGCTGAAGGGGAAGCTGTTCAAATAGACTGCTATATGTAATTTGAATGGAAATTATTATTCCAAACTCAGATGCGATGTCCGAGAAAGATCGTTAATAGTTATCGCTCAAATGATTCCACATATCAATCCTCTGCACGGCCTCTTGGGTGACTTTCGCCGACCATCCTTGTGGTGGCACCTGTCACTGGGCGCCTGGCACTGGAATTAGTTCCATAATCTGGATACCACCAGTCGAGACACTTCTAACCGTAGAGAGGTGTTCGTTTGAGTATTCCCAGTTAGAAACCTAACGTTGGCTCTCGATCTCAATTAATCGTCTAAAATGATTCCAAGAGTTCACTTGAACTACAATCAATCAACCTTGTTTCATTTTCTAGGAGGAAACGCCAGATGACTCTGGAATTAACAGGTGTCATGTTTTGGAAGTTTCTGGTCTCATTAATGTACTTAAAATAATTTTTTACTCTGTTTGTTTTTCCTAATGTTACTATAGGTTGTTTCGTAGCATTCGACATGTGTGTTTAAATATCATTGAGATAAATTAATTATTACTCTAGATATAATATGTTTCTCGTTTAACTTTAATTTTTTCCGACTGTCATAAAACTACCAAAATAATATTTTTAATCACAGTAATAGTTTATCTCTTTTCTTATACACCGAAATTGGTTTATAAAATAAAGTGTGGCCTTTTTTATTGTTCATGTAACTTTTATCAGAAAAAATGTTAAAAATAATACCGTATCCGTCCAAATATTTGATGCACGTAACGCTGTGTTGGTGATCTCGATAAACTTTGATACACTCTCCAAATTCCATGATCCAGGCCCGAGCTGTTTTATCTGTACTACAGGAATACAGCATCTTGTTGTGGCCCTGAAAGAAATTACGAAAGTGAACGAAAAGCAGGATGGTAAGGGAAGAAGTTTGCACTTGAAAGTTTTCTCAAATAATTATAGCAGAGTTGTACTACAAAATTATATTCGTAAACCGCATAAATAAGTAGTGTGAATGAAATGACTATAATTTTTAAAATATTGCATTTTTGTAAGTAGAAATAAGTAATATGTCTAATTGATCATATATAGGGTGTCTCAAAAGTGTATAGACTGTTTCACGATTCACAACTTTCTGACTTTTCTTTATTTTGAGGGTTTTATTATTTGGAAATAATAAGTGAACAAAAGTTAACTTTTGAAAAAAGAAAGTTTACTTTAAGATGATTTTGGAAGGAGGAAATTGTCGAAAAAGTACGAATACAATATCACTGAGAGTTTTAGGAAGATCCACCAACGCGACTTACAATTAAGCGAATAAAAAATAAGTTTGAAATGAATGGAACTGTTCAGGATGTTCATAAACAACGTTCCGGAAGACCAAGAGCATCAAAGAGCTTCATCAGCCAAGAAAGAGTACTGGAAAGTTATCGCGAAACATACAAAAAATCTGTAAGACAAACAAGTCACGAGATAGGCATCTTTTTCACATTACATTACACCACCTGCATCCCCGTGTTTAGAGCCATTTGGCTCCTTTCCGGTTTGGGTGGATGGAGGGGAATTTTATTTTTTAAGAAAGGGCAAAAACAAGTAACAGGTACAAAACAAATAAAAATGAAAAAGAAACATACACTGGACAGAACAACATAGAAAACAATACAAAATAGAAAAAAATATGTAGAGGGGAAGAAACATAAGTAGCTGGAAGTGTGTGTCAGTCTGGGTGGATGAGTGCTCAATTATTATCCTGTCCAGCGCATTTTGAGACGTTGTCAAGAGAAAGTTTACATTACAACAGTGGTACATGCTGTCAATGAAGATGATCCGGACCTAAGGAAAAATTTTGCGAATTATATTTTGAAAAAATATAAACAGGATGCACAGTTTTTGGGGAATATTGTGTGGAGCGATGAAGCTACGTTCAAATTAAATGGCACAATTAATCGACATAATTGCAGTTACTGGGCGAGTGCAAATCCACATGTCCCGCAGGAATTAAGAGCTGCAATTGAGCAAGAATGCGCCGCAATACCAAATGAAATGTTTGTTGAGGTTTGTGAATCAATAGCCGACCGTTATCAGCAGTGTATTGACCAGAACGGTAATAGTTTTGAACATCTGCGGTAGGAGGAAAAGTTATACATTTTTAGAATTCCCACTCTTATTGAAGGAAAAAATTCAAGGACTTTCAAGGAGCTTTATAAGAAAATTCAAGGACCATAAAATTATTTATTTTAGACATAAAAATGCAAATGACGAATTTAAATCAAATGAATCATTTGCATTTTTATTTTTAAACAAAAAAATTTGATTTTGTATAAAATTTTATCCCTTTAACTATTTAAGTTTTTGAGTTATTGTGTTCACATGAACAAAGGTCGCTGGTTCTATGAAGTTAAATAACACGCATTTTGAAAACAGATTTCATTGCAGAGAAAATCGTATATTGGTATTTAAACAAAATTCTGTTAAAATATGTAAGTTACTTTCAAAATACATTAGGATAATTACAGGAATGTTTTACTCGATGGGGAAATACCCTCTGTAGTTTTTAAACTATTGTCAACTTAAGCTGTTTTTAAAGATACAAAGAGAGAAAAGATTGACAACATTCTCATATAGACACTCTTTTTCTGGTGGTGGAATTCTCAAAGCAAAACCAAGTAACAAACTGGTTTTCTCTTCACAAAAAATATTGGATGCTCAATTTGCTTGTTTTTCAAGGACTTTTCAAGGACCCAACGAAAAATCAAGTACTTTTTCAGGGCCCTGAGTATGACAAATAAAATTCAAGGAGTTTTTAAGGATCGTGGGAACCCTTATTTTATTTAGATTCTTTTGCAATTTAAATATTAATTACATGTAAATAAAAACTGAAGTTATAATCATTTAAACTGTGTATACATTTTCTTTCATGAGGTAAAAGCTTTATATTTATTACTTTTAGTATTGATTAGTTGCTTGATGTCGATTGAGTAATTTTCACCAAGTCTCTTGAGTTCTGCAATGAAAACCAGGTGAAATATTTTCGCCTGACTCTCCTCCTCTACTTCAACGAAATGACTCGTTTTCTGATTAGCTTCGTAGTATAACGAAGAAAATCGAGTATACGTTTTAAGACTTCTTTCCTTCCAACGATTGAGTCTAAAATTTGATACAGATCTAGAGTTTTGGTGTCGAGACCCCATACCGAATTTCAATCCTATAAATTGATACATTTTCTAGTTAGCGTGTCGACATACATACGAATATACAGTCAACACTTTTACGGATGTTATCCAAAATTTAATACAGACACAAAATTCTAGTAATGAAACCATATACGAAATTTCATTAATCTAGTTTGTTGCTTTTTGAGTTATTGTATTCACATCTACTGGACGAACAGACGAACCTACCATGAACGGACTCCGTACAGATCTGCAATTTGGGTGTAAAGGCAGCCTGACTGATTTCCTTCGTCCAGCTCGATGCATATATTACTTATCGTGTTCACAGACAAAGAAAATGTTTCTTTTCGTACTAATCAAGAATTCGAGATCGAAATTTTTGACGATTACAATACTATTCTCTGTGTATAGTTCGTATCCGAGAAAGTAAAAATAGTTTGATTGTCTGCAGTCTTAAGAAGCAAGCTTTGCAGCAAATTGATACTTACTATAAGACCGAGGATGGCACTTTCGTGTCCCGTCATCTGCCTGATGCACTCGCCTGTAGCGATGCTCCAGCAACAAATGACTCCGTCTCCTCCTCCACTGAACAGCATTTTGCCCTCTGGATCCACAACGAGAGCATTCACCGTACCCTTGTGACCTTTCAGAACCTGCAAAATCCACTCAAAGGATTTAAATAATTTTTAAAAAATACTTTCTAAGTTTTTGTATCAGACGAAATATATAACACTAGCTCAGAGGTTCCCAACCTGTGGTACGCGTACTCCTGAGGGTACGCGAACTCAAAGTCGGTAATGGGGGACACAAGAAATCATAAGTGATTAGCATAAGGGTGAACTAATACTATTGTAAAAATAGAATAAAATGTAAAATAAATCCTGTAAATGTTATTAATTCGAATCATTTGACTCTTAAGCTTGTCTAAGCCCTTACTAAGCTTCTTTGCATAGACAAATGGTTGGATAGGTGGGTTATGACAGTAGGGGGTACGCGAAAATAAAAATACTAATCAAGCGGTAGCGAGGGAAAAAAAATTTGGGATCCCCTGTTGATGCCCGCGACTTCGTGCGCATAGTAACACATTATTGGTACCTTGTTGCTTGTGATAAAATATTTCCATGTTTTTATAGTTTTAATGTAAAAAATGCGCGCATGCTCCAAAAAACAATCTGCAGACAATAACAATAAAAACATTGTTAGAAATTGTGTTTGAAAACACTTTCAAAAATCAATTAAAATTAAACAGAATATTGCATAGAAATGAAATTAGTACCATTGAAAAGTGATCATTTGAACTTTAAGATGATGTTAAAATGGTTTTTGTGCGATAATATGCTCCGAAGTTATTATGGAAAAACGTTAGCATTTAAGATCATTTTAATTAATTAAAATTCGAAAACTCCTTTCTTAGTGAGCTCTACCTATGAAGCAACCACCTGCCAAATTTCAAGTTTATAGTCCCAGTGGTTTGGAAGATTCGTTGATGAGTCGGTGAGAGACTTTCTCTTATATATATATATGGATTACTAGCAAGAGTGTTCTCCTTTAGAGTTTCTATTACACACTATCTGATCAAAAGTATCCGGACACTTTCGTATTTTCATATTTTTAAGAATTTCTCCTGAAAGGCTAAACCGACGGCCTTGATCGCCGACCATGTAAAGAATAGAGTCTAACTCACATTTTACAGTGAAGATTAGGTCCTGAGGAAAATTAGGGGAACTACTAAAAAGGAATGAAGACAAAGAAAAATGTGATTCATCCCGTTTCAAAGAAACCTTATAACGAGATTAAACTTTCATCAATGGTTATGTTTGATGTGCATAATATTTACATGGAATTTGGTAAACGCAGCGCAAATATTCGGGAAGATATAAAGGTTTTCTTAAAAAGTCCCAAATTTTCCCGCCTGTTTTTTGCTTATAACATGCAGAGTTTTCTGTTATATTGCACAAACTTACAGAAAAATGACAATATGTTAGAGAAGCATTGTATAAAAATTTTGAAAAACATTTTAAATATTACAGAAAATATGAGCATTTTTAGTAAATAATTTTTACTGCTCCTGCGCGAAACATAGCGTAATTTTTCTTTCATAACTTCAAACCCAGTCATGTAGGGCAAATTATAAAAAATGCAGTCAATATCCTTAAGATTTAGAAAGATATCAACATTGCAGTGAGCGGAATTTTTGCTTCCCTCCAAGAGAAACAAAATGATGAGGGATTTTACACAAATTGAAATTTTTAAACCTAAATTTTCGAATCATTTTACAGAATTTGATAAAGATTGAACTTGCTGAATACCCAGGCCTACTTATAAACAAAATTCATAATGTAAATTGCAGTTCGACGATTACTATTTGAAGATTGAAGCTTTAAAAATATCAATTTGTGGAAAATCCATCATCATTTTGTTTCTGTGTAATTTGCCAGGCCACTGTAATTTGAATAATACGAAATCTTGTATAATTATCGAATATATTTTATGTCTGACGGGCACAAATACACCTGTAGAAAGAGTCTTTTCTCTTATGTATAAATTGTGGGCAAGAAAAAAAATAGTTGCAGGTCTCTGTTCTTAAAGTAATGTTAATTACCAAAGCAAATTCTAAGTATCCCTGCCAAGAATTACATTCTTATTTGAAATAAACATCAAATACATTTAAGCAAATTTGTTCTTGAGAAAAATATAAGACCACAGAAATTATTAATTTCGCGTTTTCTTTTAATTAATAAATAAAAACTGAAGAAATACGCGTTTTCTCGAATACACATACTGTTTATTACCTAAAAATTACTTGATGTCATGTTTTCAGGAAAATAAAATAAACATCAAATACATTTAAGCACATTTGTTCTTGAGAAAAATATAAGACCACAGAAATTATTAATTTCGCGTGTTCTTTTAATCAATAAATAAAAACTGAAGAAATATGCGTTTTCTCGAATACACATATTATTTATTACCTAAAAGTTAATTGATGTCCCGTTTTCAGGAAAATATAAATGTTCACGATAGGTAAAAAGTACTGTAAATTTTAAGAACATATTCTAACTTTTTTCCACTATTCTTCACTTCCGCTTGCTTTTGGGTCATTTAAAGCCTCATTCTAAATCTTCAGGCTCACGTCATTTTGAGACTTTTACTACAGCATTTCTGTCTCGTATTTTATCGAACTCATTAAAGCATTTGTGCTACTAGAATTTTCGAAAATGAATATAACAGGAAAACACATGTTGTTAATTTGCATCATATTATTGGTACAAGCTGTCATTGTCCATTTTATTCTTTGAGATAAGTAGTTAAAAGTGATACCGCTGTCTTATGTCAGTGTTTTCTTGATTGCAGTCTTCAAGCTACCTGTTCGAGTTAATTCGTTTTTTAACCCCGAGATACACTCGTGGTTTGACATGAGTTGCGGTGTCTGCTTCAAGAGGTTGTATGTTGCGTCGACCTCTTTCTTCGAATCATTCATAAATGAGAAACATGTGCGGTGTCCTTTGTGCTTCGCTTTCAGCACCTCAGAAACTCATTAACTGTAAGCAAAGATAGCTTAAACGACTATAAGTTATGACAATCTATTCGTTTAGCTTCAACTTTGATCCCACTAATATGTTTTTTATGTCGTTTTTCAAGGAACTCCAAAAATGCTTCAAATCTAATTACAGTCAAGATGGCGAACCATTAGGAAAAAAAAATTTATTTTAGAATATTAAAAATATTGTTATTATAAAATTTTAAACCGACTGAATGTTTTTGATGATAAGAATAAAAAAGTTTTTAAAAAACACTCTTAAACTAGAAAGTTATTTGTTTATCAAAAATTTCGACTTCAACAAAATAAAAAGAAGCTCAGATTGGCATAAAATAAAGTTTTTAAAACTGCGACCAAAAACGCGCGAAAAATCACACAAAATATTGTACGGCAACTTTTTCTTTAAAAGAAACTTTTAGACGCTTAAAACAAACTTCATTAGAACGGAAATTGTTTGTTCTTTCTTATGGTGTATCTATTTTCTTGCTACGATTATTAGAAAAAAATACAATGGAGAAATAAGTAAGAAAAATCACCCAAAATACCACAAAATATTAAATAAAAATGTTCTAGATTGAATTTTAAAATTCTGGCCTCGAGGTGCATTGAGTCATCATCAGGGCTCCCTGTGTGCCACATTTCAGGGCTGAACGTGCAATATTTTACGTCTAAACATCGCACACACACGCACACTCACACAAACATTGTCTTATATATACAGTGATTCCTCGATATACGAGTTTAATTCGTTCCGTAACCTTGCTCGTATGTCAATTTGCTCGTATCTCAAAGCAATTTTTCCCATTGAAATTAATTGAAATGTCATTATGTTAATCCGTTCCAGCCCCAAAAATGCTACCCCTAATTGTTTTTGTTACGTGTTTATGAATAAGAAAAATGCATTTATAAATGACAAATATTGTATAAAAACATAATAAAAGAGAATGTAAAGCAAAAAAAACTGGTTTTATAAAGTGTACATACACCATACCGTTCCTCGTATCTCAAATGTCGCTCGTATTTCAAAACAAAACTTCGCTGCTCGACAGCGCTCGTATCTCAAATAACTCGTATGTCAGGGCACTCGTATCTCGAGGTACCACTGTATATATATATATATAGAGAGAGAGTATAAATCGAAAAATGAAAGAGTATAAAATGTGAAATTAATTTCTTTTCACATTTTATACTCTTTCATTTTTCGATTTATACTCTATCTACCACAGCGCTTTTGAACTTGCAGCTTTTAGCGCATTCATTGTGTATGTGATATATTTATATATTTTTCCATCTGTTACTATTCGCATTTTTGTCTTTACTCAGATTTATTTTCAATTCGTTTTTTTCATATCCTTTCGAATTTGATATGAATGTTTGTTATTTATTTTATTGTTTTTCTATTATGTTTTGTCTCTTTTATATATATATAAGATGAGGCTTTAAAAAGGTGAAAGGCAGTCCATTGTCATCAAGGAAGAGACGATATTTGTTTAAATCTTCTTTTATTTAGGCATCAGGCGTTATTTCTTCATAGGTAAAGTATTTAATTTGTATGCAGCTCCATGACCAGAATTCAGAAGTTTACGCCCGAGCGGCGCGTTGTTGTTGAAAGCTTACATGCGGCGTGAAAAAGGGCAGAAATGAATGCGCAGAACGCTTAAGTACCCAGGAAAGGGAATTTTCCCTTCAGAAACTCGTGATTTGAAAAGAAAGTTGTAGTGCGTTTATTATGATGAAAGTAGTAGTAGTATATATATATATATATATATATATATATATATATATATCAAAAAAGGAAACAGATCGCCAATATATATATAAGGTAATGTTATATTATATATATATTTAACACCTTTAAATTAATAGTCTTTTAGATTTATTTATTTTAAAGTGATCATATTTATGGGGATTCACAAAGATTTTAGTATTTCACTACATAGGTAGATGGCGCCACTAGATTTAGAATAAGATTGCATCATTTAATTTTAAGTATATTTCCATATTAATATACATTATTATAATGCGTTTAATTTAAATTAAACTCATATAAGAGACAGAGAGAGAGAAGTCCAAACGAAATTGTATAACCGTGAGAAGCTCAAAGAAATACCCTACTACAAAGAATACTAGCCGCAATTACTCCGATGTTACGAATCCGGGATATAAGGATATCTCTTTTATATCGAACTTTTCAAATGGTCCCAACTGAATTCCTGTTTCACTACTATATTTTCAGTTGCTTGTAACGATCTTTAAAAGGAAGGAGTCTGGATATATCGAATCAAATTTCCCATTTTTCAAGCTTAGTTTCAGCTCTTTCATGAAATTTTGTGCACACTTTCTTTGTAATAGATATTGTGAATAAGAATGTAATGGACTCTTTGTAAATTATTGATAAGAAGATAGATGAAATGCATCTGAAATTTAGATGCTTTCCACAAAAAAGTCACTACTTAGTTTCATACTTTAGAGAAATAAATGTAATTACAATTAATTCCACTATTTAATTTTTTAAGAAGAAATAAGTTTATTATAGGCCATTACTAACTGCAGTTTGATGGAATTAATTTATTCAATATAGAAATGTATGTAAAGATTATAGCAACTTTTGTGTAGCCAATATTTAAAAAACTGAACATAATGGACTCTCGGTTACAGCGAATTTATTTATCGGTCATTGATGGTTCGTTCGCGTCTGACTGTATTTCTAACTTTTGATGAACGGTTTACAATTTTCTTTCTAATAATATTCATTGCAGTTTAATTTCCTTACAGTATTGTTTATAGCTCTCACGTTTTTATAATTTTGTTGTGACCACCAGATTTTTGATAAAAAAAAAATATTTCTACTTTTTAGCACATTAATAAAAGGGTATTTTTATTTATTTTTTTTTAATTTTCTGTTTCTTACTCTTTAATATTTTTCACATTATGCCTCATTATGTTGAATGCTATGGTACCTTGTAATCAAATTTTTCTCAAATTCATTACCAAATGGCGCTCAAATATGTTTTAAAAGTTTATTAAAATCAATCGATTAACAGTTTAATTTGTTCACAGATTTAAGTTCTGAAAAGAGTGTGAAGTTGATAAAAGAGTGTAAAAATCTAAATTAAAGGACAATAAACGCGAATCATAAAACCCTAACCCGGTTTTATATTACTCAATCAGGCCTCAAAAATACGCCAATTCTCAAAATAGCCTCGTAGAAGTAAGACAACAAATAATCATGGCAACTAGTTCGATCAGTATCAACATAAGCGTGATAAGAAATATTTCTCCATTTTATGTAAAAGATTGGAAAAATGCGATGACTCAAAATCTTTAATCCTTTGATTACGTAAGATTAAAAGATTTAGAATTATAAAGCCATGATCGATTTCACAGCTAAGCAAATGTTGTGTTGCTAACATTTAAATATTCATCAAAATACAGATGTTTGGATATATAGTCATGTTTTATTCATAGAAATTTTGTATTCATATATTGTGAAATTATATATAAGAAGTATTCATATATTGTCGATGATTAGAACTTATATATATTTTGCTTATATGTTTCCCATGTGGTAATTGTTATCAAACTGGGAAATAGTATTAATAATATCTCAAAGCCCGAATTCATACTTTTATTCTTGAAATAGTAAGTTCTATATACTTACCTGTATACTATAGAAAATCAGCGGAGAGTTCTAACATTCGACTCATATACTTCCACAATATGGCAAGTTTTCTGTTTAGCTTCGTTATATAAAGAAAAGAATCGAATGTGCATTTTGGAACATTATCTCTTCCAGTTGATCGACTGGGTCCACAATCTGATAGATCTAACATTCTAGTGTAAAAACCACATGCTAAAATTCATTTATTATCCGTTTTTAGATTCGGAAACCCACCGCGCTTTTGCGCATGCACCAGTTGCCTTTGATTTCACTAATACAGGAATGAGATGAAAGATGGAGGAGATGGTATTCACTTTTTATTAAGAACATTTAAGGAAATGCACAAGTTTCGAATTAAAATAAAGCAATGCATTTCGAAACAAAAAGGAATATACACATCGGAAAAGAATTATCAAAAGAAAAACGCGCCTAACAAACGCGTCTTCTGGAAATCGCTTTTCTTACTTGCTCTTATAATCCAGTCCATTAGGTGCTAAAAAGGGATGATTTAAAGCAAATTCTGGTGGAGTCGTAATTTTTTGCTCCTATATGTTTTTTGGGGTGCTGATTACGAATTTGAGGTTTCCCACCAAAAATTTTCTGTTGGAATTTTAGTTATAGCCAAAAAACATGAAAAAATGGACTTTCCACCAGTTTTTTGCTTATAACTCAAAAACTATCAAACTTTTTTTATGGCATCATCATATATCAAAATAATCAGCACAAAATTTTCTACAATTTATGTTTATACTATTTTTTCGTTACGCGTACCGTTTAAGTGCTATATCTGGGTGAAGTTTGGCGAATGTTTGACTTGCCTGCTAGCTCGACTTGAACAACAACAAACCATTCAATCTGTATGAGCGAAATTATCTATCTTACTAAATAATTCCTACTTAATTAATATACTTTTTCTATCGTAAACCTCTTTGTGCAAATAAAGATTTTACCAGTTATATTATGAGTATACTTGCATAATCTGCACAAAATTCCTTCTAAATCTTTCTACCCCTGGTATTACCTGGCTTTCGCGGTTGTGAAGTAAACAACAGAGTAAATATCACGAATTTTTTTAATAAGTTAGGAGGCTTAAACATAGCCCTGTTATTGTCCCCTACCTGCTCTTAGTATCAAAAGAATCGAAGGAAATAATTTTGATACTGTGAAATTCAAAAGAAATGACAGAGTGCAATCACTACTCACCCCTCTGCGGAGTAAAATCGTCCAAAAGTTATAGGCGCGGTTTTCTGAAGTGAACAGTATCTAGCCTGCTCCGTTTTTGCGATGTCGGGTTTACCTACATATAAACGGGCAGACTGATTGATGGACTTGGTCAAGTGGCGAATCCGGGGGGGGCTATGGGGCTTCCCCCCCCCCCCCCCCGAGCTAAACCAGAATTCTTGATTTCATTTATAAAAACGCTGCAATTGTCTGTTCTTAATTTTCTTTTTAAAAAAGAAGTGACAACGTTTCTTCTTGGCTGGACAGGCCCGAAAATTGGCCCATTTTTGTAGTCATTGCACTCGTACTTCTATGTTGACGCGGTCGAAAGCATTTTTTGCCTAGGTATTTCATTGTATTTTTATTAAATTATCGAAAGTATTATAGTATTTTTTGATGATTCTAATTATCAGGTGAGTAAACTCTCTAAAGTTAAAGTGTTTTGATTTGCATAAGCCATGAGGCTTGACATTTGTCACGGCGATACAAAATTTTTATGATCTCAGCCCCTCCCCCAGACACAAGTCCTGGAATCTTCACCGACTTTGTCAAAAATTGATAATCCCAAAAATGATTTTTTTTTCGGTTTCAGGGATGTATAAAAAGTGGAAATTCATCCTCGAGGTCATGATATCTTTTTGACGATAACAATACTTTTTTTAGTATATTTTATATGCGAAGAAATAAAAAACGCAAGAAGAAGATTGTGCCCCCCCCAAAAAAAAACATTTTATTTCATAAGCTCAACAAAAATAGATAAATAATGCTAACGCTAATCAATGTTAATAATGTTAATGGATAATTAATGTTATCATCCAATATTTCACCGAAATCTCTGCTAAATGTAATAAATGTTTCACACTTAGGTAAAACTATTAAAAAGGTTAGGTAAAACTATCAAAAATGTTAATATCGAAGAGTTAAATAAACATACTTACGAGCCCCAGGCTCAACAGAAAGCAGTTTCAATCAATAAATAATACCGTATTTTAAAAATTCCAAACGTACATTTTATTTACAGACGAACCATAAATTTATTTTTACATCACATTGAAATTTGAATGGAAAATGCCAGGTGCACAGTTTTTTAACAAAAGAGAAAAAAATGGCGCGCGTTTTAGGCAGCGCTGTTTATCGTTTGCACCCAACAGATATATTATAAGGAATAAAATGTTCGAGAAGTTACTTTTCTCTATGTAAGCAGTTCGTTTAGAATAAAATATCACAGATAATCTATAAGAGGAATAGAGCGTGGTGGATTATCAGGCTCACGAAAACAACTCGTGGGTAAATAGATGTTTTTATTTGTAGAAATTTCGCATTACTTAACAGCAATCATGTTTTTCTGGTAAGAAAACATTTCACGGAGAAGATAAATATTATTTCCTATAGAACACAATGTGGGAACTTCATGAAATTTGTCGAAAATTCTAATACTTACGTGTAATGCTTTTCCAGTTTTTAAAGACCATATTCTCGTCGTTTTGTCAGATGAGCCCGTGATAAACAAATCTTTTTCGCTCATAGTTTTGCCGTCCAGGGAGCTCTCGTCGTCAGGAATGAAAATCAGTGGGTACACGGCTTTGCTATGGCCCTGAAAATATATTTATATATTATTATTTTATTTATATTTATGTATTATTTTCCTATATATTTATGTACATCATTTATTTATGTTAGACAATAGTTGACACAACATGAGATAAAATATAAATGAAAAAAATGTTTTTTCTTCTAATTTTTTAAAGAAATAACTCTGATGAAAATGGATTTTTAATTTCTTTATTTTAAAATGTTATTATATGTCTGTGAAAAAATCACCATTCTTCAAAATATTTTCAAGGCACTTAATATGACTTCTGATTCAGTATTCATGCATTTAACGGCTTATTAATACTTGATCGGTTTTTTTTTTGGAGTTTTCATGAATCAGATTTGATAATCAATTTAATAAATTATCATGTGAGAACAATAAGCCCTCATCATGAGGACTGCAAGTCAAATTTTCCTAAATGAATTCTTAAATTATGATGTTTTAAATGCAGAAGAATAATTTTAATTTAAACAGTTCATTTTTGGAACCACATGATGTTGCACACATGGCTAAACAGGCGAATTATCGGAAATAATTTCCGGTTTGTGAATTTCAATAATTAATTTTTTCGTATAAAATACTTATAATTTTTACATGAATATTAAAATAATGCAAATGCTGAATGACTTTCTTTCTTATTTCAGGGCTTTTTTTTCTGGTTTTCTAAACCTGTTTAATTACTATTTTGTTATAAACCGAAAGTGACCTTTGTCGGTTTTTGAAGCAACACGGGAACTATCTTAGCACAGGCCTAGTAATTTTTAATCGTGGTCAGATGACGAAGGCGATTTCTGAGCTGGCACACTAAGCAGGAAACTCGACGACCGATTAATAGTGCACCACCCCTGTTAAGTACTGTGCTCGCCAAATGTGGCAACCCCCAGGAAGCAGGGTTACTATTTTGTAACTGCGCGTCAGATAGCACACCAGAATTAGATTTGGTCGAGAGGTGGAATGTGATGCAACGCTGAAATAGAATAAACCGCTTTATTACGGATCATCACTTCGTCAAAGTTCTCACTGCATTCTACAGTCCACGCCTTTCATATATTAGTTACGCCGCAACATATGTTACAGTTACTCCGCTATAGTTAGAGCTATCGACAGGACTACCCCTATTCCATTCCATAAACCTCGACACAGCCCAAAGGTTGTAGAGTCTGTTGATGCCCCTCCCCCCGGAAAAGAACCCGAACTTGCTGGCTGGATACGAACCTATGACCCTTAGATCAATAAACTCGCTCTTTACCTATCAGGCTACCGCAAATACCTCCAGTGACAGTCTCTCGCACTGGCGCTATAAACGCTCACTTCATGTCTCGAGAACTGTCGCTTCATGTCGAGATACCAATAAGCGAAATAGAAGATGAAAGCCAATAAGAGTACATAAGATGGATATCAAATCCGGCCCCATTTCTAAGTTCTTCAGACAATGAGCTCGTTTAGAGAAAGTGTTACGGACCATTATTGGAGTACTCATTAAACTAGGTCCCTTGTACTGTGCCTCTAGTTCCCGAAAAATCGGAAGCACTGAAAATCCAGACTTTCAATCAGTATTCGTTGAACCCCCTCCTTAGACTTGAAGCCCACTAAATAACACTAAAAACTTTAATTGGATTCTACTATTTGCCTTAGTTTTCTTAGCAGTGCAGATTAAATACCTATGAGAAAATTAGAAATACATACGGAATCATTTTTTGCCTTGGTAATCTAAGATGGTGCACGTAAATTTCTAGTGCAATGCACACACATTGTCAAAAACTTCTGAACAACCACAATTATTTCTACCGATAACTTTAAAAACTAACTTTGATTTGTGTGAATCACTCGTACAGTTTCGATATCTGTAAACTCTTTTAAATATAACAGATTATTTTGTAGAACAAGACATTTACGGACACCATCGCTCAGAAAATGTCATAAGAATGGTATTAACAATTGTTTAAAAATGTGGTATGTATGCAATCATAAAATCAACAAATACTACAATATTTGTCTGGATTATCATTTATTAACCTAGAGCCACCAAAACTGCCGCATCAAAAATTTTAGTTGCGGTGGGTGGGCTGCGGTACTAAAACTAAAAAAGTAATACGTGTTTTGATTAGAAAACATTCCGCATAGTCAAATAGTAAAGCATGAAGAGTCTCATTAATATATTTATTTATTTAAATATCACAGGATTTTATGTCCTCTTAGCAAGGAATTAGCAACTAAGCAAGGGACATTTCGGCATGGCCCACCATGAGAAAATGGATCGGAACAGCAAATCGAATGAGCATACCGAGAGTACTTGGACTCCCGGTGTGCTTGAGGAATGGTACGAGGGATTTATTAATGGGGTCCTACGCGTTGATGGATGGTATACAGTCGACTGCATGAATTATGATGTTATACTAGAGACATAGTTTTTTATGTTATGATTGTATGGCATAAGTATGTACCACATGGGCAAAAGAGAGAGCGATGGCCAGTTCGACTTCATTTGATCTTACTTAATTTTTTAGAAGCGGAAAGCTGTATTTATTCACTGACAAATACATGCTTATGAATTTCAGTTCTAGCGATATCATAGCATACAAAAGAAAGACACATGTAAGAGGTAGACCTACTTCAAATATTTTAAGGCACACATCTTCCATGGCTTCATACTTCTGAGTAATCAATGTCCAAGCTCTTGCAGTATGATCCACCGAAGAAGAGAACATGAAATCGCCGGCACAAAGTATCTTGTTGATCCTGCCAGCGTGTCCTTCGAACACGAACAGGCACTCGTGGGTTGTTAAACACCATTTGCGGATCGTGCAATCAGCCGATCCAGAAAGCACAAACTTCTCGTGGAAAGCCAGGCACGAGACATAGTCCGAGTGTCCTTTCAAAGTGGCTTTGGATTGGGTGGGCGTTGTGTTGATGCGCCATAAAACGACACTCTTGTCTTCCCCCCCAGTGGCCATGAGGTACTTTTCAGGTTCCATCACCATACAGTTCGCACCACCCTTGTGGCGTGTGAATTTCTCGAGGATGTAACCTCTGGCAGCATTGGGATTGATGTCTTTCGAAGAATCCAGACCCATAATGAGAAGGTGTAATAATCTTCACAACATTAAAAAATTGTATAAATGGTTTTGAAACTTAAAACATTTTGTCTTTTCCAAGTCTTTGTTTCTTTTCCAAATCTTCGTGATTGGAAGAGGTAATATGCATGTCCATTTTAAAGTTATTTATTCCTTTTACAGTGTCATGCTGTTTGACGAGATCGTTTATACACGCACGCTTTTGGTAATTAATGCATCTCACTCATCTCTCCTAAGTTTCAATAATTTTCCATAAATCTGCAATGAAATAAATATAATCAGCGCAAATATCTGGGTAATTTCTGCAATAAAATAATCAGCGTAACTGTATCCGTAATTTTTAACGAAATGTTCTTGAATAATCAAAATTTGATTATGGCTATATTACTACAGAAATATTCTTGGTTAGTAAAGAATTCGTGAAAATTATGCATATTTATAGGTGTTGATATTGAGAATTTTAAGTATATTTCTTAATTATGCTTTGCTTTTAGACATTTCTGTTTTACAAAAAGTCTCATGACGATTGTTTAATAGATTAATTTTCGTTTTCATACACCACCTTTGTAGTGAGTGAATTCGTCGAGAGTGTAGGCATTTTGCCAAACGTGACAGGCCAAAAGTGCCAAACAAAAACCTTTGGACAGGGTGTTGCTCATCGTAATCTGAAGCAGCCTATGTTTTTACTAATTTATTACTAAAATATATATTCCATCATAATATTCTTGCAAGAAATTGAATAAGTTGAATCAATGTTTACTTTCTCTCTATATGAAAAGATGCACGAACACGGTTCACGTTTTCAAGTTACGAAATTGAATCGAATGTTTTCTTGGAAAGAAAAAAGCTCGGAGTTCGACCAGATTCTCTGGATGATATATTTTTATTATACCCAACGGTTTATCTATGTGAAGCGCCGATGAGATCTATTACTTGAACCAATTAGGAGTTGACTGGATTATCTAGATAACATTTAACGTCATACATTATGCTCATCAATTTTTCGGTTTAATTAAAATTGTGTATAATCCAACTCTAATTAATCCGAATAGACTAACTACCAACCTGACTTGGCTTACATCATGGTTGGATGCCAGCCAAGAGAATTCACTGGAATATATGGATTAATTAGTTCGACATCATCCATTATGAACATTGGTTATTCGGATTCATTAGAGTCGAATATTATTCAGATCATCATCTTATTCAGATTGACAACTTGATACATGTGGCTTGATAATTATATTCTTTTTATTGGAAAAATTGGCCAAAATGTGTCATATTAGGGGAAAGTGGGGTAAAACCGTGTATATTATTTTACCTATCTAGCAGACAGACAATGAATTACACTCTACTAGTCAAGAAAAAGGAACAGTCATAATGGTGTGTTGCAGCTGTTGAATTGGCTGATTCTGTGAAGGTTTATTTGTTTTAAGACGTCAACTCTCTAATGTTCATTTGATTTTAAACTATCCTTACTTAAAAAATCACTACTGTAATAAAAACTCTATTTAGTCCAGCTTATTATACGTTTAATAAGGATTTAGATCCTATCAAACAATAAGGATTTACTCCAATAATTGCGCGGTTCTATTTCGCTTTTCATAACCTCTGCACTCGGGGTAAAACTGGGTACTCCAAGTGGCGTAAGACCGGGACAGTCAGCATTGATGATTCCTCCGATTAAAACACTAAAAACACATCAGATGTTGATTGTTTATATTTTAATGATGTATTTTCTAATTTAAATAAAGAAGAAGGGTTAATCCAATGTAAAAACTGTCTTAACTGTGCCCACGAAAGCTGCAGTGGCGCTGAGGAAGAAGACAGCTGATTTGCATGTGAATTTTGTAACTAATATTCTTAAATAGCCATATGAAATAAAAACGATTGCAACTTTTCCACTGAAAATCGAGTTTTTCTAATTTCCCATATCGTTAACATGTGTACCCGGTTTCGGGTAGTTTGAATTTTTTTTATAAAAAAATCATTGATGAAAAAAGTAATGAAGCTGTGACTTTTCTGGAAAGATATATTGTACTCTGATCAACAATGAATATTTTAATAAAATTTGACAAGCTCTATGTCGAATATTTTAGCTCAAACCTGCCTTCGAATCTCAGCTATCCGGTTTTACCCCCACTTTCCCATATAATGTTTATTTATATTTAGTGGTAAATATTACATTTCTATACATGTTTTAAATCCGTATGTGAGATCTCGATGAAGGAGAAAGGAGCGCAGATTCTTTCCCCTTTTAGTAAATGAAACATATAATATTCACAATTCATCACTATCAGTAATTTAGCGAGAAAACTCTTTCACATTTTGTTTTTACATTTTAATGCATTATTTTGCTAATGTTTCTTAGATAAATATTTCTGAAAGAGATAATGTGTTTAACTTCATTGATATCTCTTGAAGGAATGCCTAAGTGACGACATATTTATATAATATAAAAAAGTTGTATTTTTCAACTTTATTCCCCATTGTTCTGAAGTAGAATTATCGGGTATTGGTTTTGTTATCAAAGTTCACGCCGATATGATTAATAGCATTTAGAACAGCATCTGAACGTTCACTTATTTAATGAACCTGCCAAACGATTTCTGTGCGAGGAAGTTAATGGAAGAAACCTCAGTAAGTGATTGTTTTGTAATTTTTAAATTTTCATTTTGTGTTCCAGTTTAATGTTACTTTTGTTGACATCTGAAATAATTTTTCGGACAAAGTAGACAATGAAGTTTTTGAATAGTTTGAGTAACACTTATAAAATACTTTAATTTATCAATTTTTTACGTTTCTTAACAAATATCTTTTAATAAAGATAAAAGAATACTTTGTATAAAATCGCAGAAACCTTTCAACAATATCAAAATTATTGCCTGTTTCTAATATATTACATTAAAAAGCTAATATTATTATATAATCATTAAAAAGCTAATATTATTTTATAGAATTATAAATATGTCCCCTGAGCTGTTTATTAAAATTTTTTAATTACATAGGGGAAATTATATTTTCGATTACTCTAGATAAATCAAAGGATTTTGTTTAAAAATATCAACAAAAAATAGCTTTTCAAATAATTGGAATGAAGTAAAATTTTCTCAGAAATGAACATTCAAAACTTTTCATATGGTGAAGCTTTATAGAAATTTAAATTATTCCGAATAATTTTATTTCAGTGATAAAAATTAAGATAAATTATAACTGACTAATAATTTCAAACTTTAGTTTTTTTTACAAAATTCATCTATAACTATAATGAACCATTGATATTAGTAAGCATAAAGAATAATATAGAATAAAATGATTTCATTAGTTACTTTTATTCAAATATAAAATCAATATTATATTCCGTTTTTTGATTTTAGTGGATCCCGAAATTTGGTTGCAGGATCCACTGTTGCAGCCAATCTGTGTTTTCAATAAATTTGTTAAATTTCACTGCTAGTCAATCCATGTTTTTAACAAATTATAAAGGGAAATTTTAACTTTACATCTTTTGCAATTTAAAAAGAAATTTAAAATTGCGTCTTTCTTTTAATTCTTTTTTATATAATCAAATCATTGATTCTTCTTCCCCTATATAATGGAGCTGTAATTTTTCTTGCTCTGTATGATTTACCCGCATGTAACACGATTACCTCATTCTAAAAGCTTGCTTTACCAATTGTCAGGTAACTCATTTTTCGATTCATAAAATTGTGATAGATAGTGCTAGAGGCTTAAACTTATCCACATAAGAGTGAACAAGTCATCGCCAAAAAGTAATATTAGTTTTTCTTTTACTGCATTTAATATTTTGGTACATATGGTATTTTTCACATATATTTAGTATAAAATCATAATTTGCTTATAATTTTAAAGGAAAGTAAAATAGTTATTTCAGGCGAAAGGTAATTTTAAATCACTAAATTTTTTTAAAAAATATGCATCACTGATTTCAATTTCTTTCAAATTCGTTTGCTAACAAAACTGGTTACTACTATTTTTGTATATGGAATCTTCTAGGAGTTTCATATTAATACATTAATTAAGTTTAAAACACAAAAATAAAGAAAATTTTTCCATTAGTTCTTTTGCAAGCTCTATTTTGTAAAAACATATACTATTATACTACTTTTATATACCACTAATATACTATTTTATATTGAGACTCAATATATAAAAATAGTCGGTTATATACTATTTTTGCATATTGAATCTTCTATGAGTTCCATATTAATACATTAATTTAGTTAAAAATACAAAACTAAACAAATTTTTTTCATTGATTTTGTTGTATTTTCTATTTTGTAAAAACAGGCAATGAAATATAAGTATTAAATAAAAGCTTAATTTTTGCATATTGAGAAGGATAATAAACTATTTCTAAAGTATCAGTGAATTTATAAATTCATAGAATAAAAAAATCGTTAATCCGATTAATTTTTTTAAAAAATATGAATAACTACATTTTCGAAATTCGGCACAACCCCCCACCTCAAAACGTTCATAATATAGCGGTCATTTATTCAAAAATTTCAACTGGTTTTGAACTATTTAGATGAGTTTATGTAATATGCTTTTTTTTTCAATTACTACAGCTCTAAAATTTTAATTAGCTTTATTTTTACTGAATTTGCGAGGTACTTGCATAGAAATATTTTCAGCTACATATTTAGGAGGGTTTGGGTCTTGGAATGTAAAGTAACAGCGTTTAATCACTAAATGATTTTTGATAATGGTTACTAAATCAGAAAAATTTTCAAGTATTTAATGCTTTGGATACCATTATTCAAGGTAGTTTTCAAATAAATTGCCTTTTGTTGTCTCGATTTTTGGTAAAACGTATGAATTATTGCTATCATCATGGTAAGGTTTGCTTTATTATTGGGATTTACGTATTATGCTAAAAAACACAAATTCAGAGACTAACTTGCTGAAAACGAAATTCTAAATCTGAAAGTTATGAAATATCAAAAAAATTGATAGGACCACGGATTTAAGAGAAAATATTGGTTCAGAACTTAAATATGAACACTTTTAAGTTTTCTGAAAGAAACTAGACTTGATTTAAACTAAATGATGCGAAACATATTTCAGATCAAAAATTAAATTTCTGTAGAAAAATGTTGATAAATAAAATACGGACATGTACTGACCTTTTGCTAAGTCTGCTTTTTCGCTCATTCAGCGAAGTGTTTCGCCGATTAATTGCGAAGAGACAGTGATTCTCATGATTCGGTGACTTCTTGGTAGTGATTCCATAGCAACAACAAGGAGTGGCATGACACCATAAACACGCGATATCTACACTGGACAAACGCACAGAATGCTTGATGACTAGGTTTAAAATTTAATTAGCCTGTTTATATTTGGAACGTTATTTTTGATTGACTCTAACAGAAAAAGGTCACATGAAACACTAATGACATGAAAAAAATACGCATAAATATTCTGCATTTATGTAATTAATTAATTAGGAGAGTTTCTCCCTTCATTTTTTTCGTTTACTTCCACATGGGAATTTCACCTATAACAAGTGGCAAAAAATAATTGAGCCTATGTGTTGTGCAACCAAACGTTCTTGACTAACATTGCGACATCTTGGCGATGTCGGTAATGTAAATCATGTTGTTTTTAACCAAATACCAATCAAACAGACCAAACGGGATTTATCTGTAATTTTTTATTTTATTCTCTTGATTGTTATATAAACACTAGGCATATGCATTAATTAATCAAGACGTTGTTCTTACAGACATCATATCCTGTTTTCTCCAGAAGTATCCTCCAGCCCTAGGTCATTTACTTTCGATACCTTACATCAACTATCCACCCTCATACACCCCATTTCCTTTACAAGAGTATTACGCAGGTCATTTTATTCAGCTTGCGCTATACTTCCGTAAACTAAATTAATCTGGCACTGGGGAAAAAATCGTTCTACGATCGCATCATAGCACCCCTAGGTTTCCATTTTTGGGAAGCAGTGATATAGTTTTTATAAAGGACATTTTGTGAATTACTCAGTAAGGAAAAAAAATATTTCTGTCGATTTTGGTGTAGCATTAGCTTACATAATCGTTATATTCAGCCCAACAGATTACGAGAGCAAAAGCAGTGGAATTCATATTCACCCCCTCCCCCCAATTTTCTTCTCCACAATCAAATTTCATTTGCAAAAAATCACATATCGCGTTCTAGAAAACTATGGAATAATTGCCTCATGGCAAGGTAAACTTGATCGCAGCAATTCGGTTTTCCAAGCTGAAATCCTCGCAATTAGAATGGCAATTGAAGCAGCTTCTTCCCTTCATAGACCAATCAAAATTTGGACAGACAGTTTGTCAAGTTTGATGGCCATACTTAATCCTAAATCCCACCATAGTATAGTCCGAGAAATTCAAATCCTTTTGCTCTCCCATACACACATTCACCTGAGATGGCTTAAAGCGCACGTCGGTTATTTAGGCAACGAATGCGCAGACCAATTAGCCAAAGAAGCCATCACAAAAGGCGACCCTTTCCTTCTACCTAAGCCACTTTCCTACCTGAAAGCCGAGATTAAGTCAGCTGCTTTAAGCATCTGGCAAAACAACTGGGACAACGGAGAAACTGGTCGCAGTACACGCGATATAGTGCCTAGGGTCTCAAACAAGCCAGTAGGATGGAATAGAGAAGAGATAATGTTCGTTACAGGACACGGGCCTTTCCCCTCATACCTTCTTCGCTTCAATCTTCGAACACATGAGAACTGCTCGTGCGGAGGAAAAGGAGATCCAATTCACTATGCCACAAAATATCCGTTTACCCTCTCCTGGCATTTCCAAACTCCAACAGTGTCACTTAAATTACAGTGGTTGAAAAACATTCTCACGAACAACTTCTCAAGAACCCGACTTCGACTCCTAATGCGTTTCATATGTGATGAGAACAATCTCATTGTAGAGGATAATCATTGAGCACTCATCCACCCAGACTGACACACACTTCCGGCTACTTATGATTTTTTTCCGTCTACGTATTTTTTTTTTTATTTTGTATTGTTTTCTATGTTGTTCGATCCAGTGTATGTTTCTTTTTCATTTCCATTTGTTCTTGTACCTGTTACTTGCTTTTGTCCCTTCTATAAAAATAAAATTCACCTCCATCCATCCAAACCGAACAGGAGCCAAATGGCTTGAAACACGTTGATGCAGGTGGTGTAATGTAATGCAAATAGCGTTAATCACATATTGCTATTTGCATGAACAGAAAGCGTGCCGACTTCACTCCAAACACAAGCTAAAGTTGACTCTTTGAAGATAACATTATTTTAAATTCGATGCGAGTTTGCTATCGATTCATTGTTCATAAGTATGTTCTAAGGTGTGCATTTCCCATTGTTTGCTACTTTTTCAACTATCCGTAAAAGATTATCGTGAAATATATTGTAACGATATAGTTTCGGAAGTGTTTGTTTTAATTTGATGTTTGATGATAAGCGCATTTACGTTTGTCATGTGGCCGTGAAGTCACGTGAATTGATTCGATTAGACACAACTGGTTATACCAGTTTTCCAAAAGCAACTATCATGTTTTATTAAAAAATATTATAACTGCGGATCAGAATATAGATTTAAATCAATAAGAACCCAAATGCGAAAGCAGGTAATGTATCTGCTTAATTTTCGAAAGAATTTTTTAAAGGTTTCTTCGAATTCCATAATGCATAATTAATACAAATTAAAATGTCAGGCTTAATCGAGTAGAAATAAAAAAAATTAAAAGCAGGTAACAGAAGGTAAAAGCTTTCATCACATATTGATACCAGTGTCGAATATTTTTTATCTAGAAAAGGGTGTCAAATTCAGATTCTACCATGGGGCAAAGCAACTAGGTGAAAGTTTATGTGGCCCCCCCAAAAAACTCTTAAATTTTTATAAAATCGTAAGTTTATTTCGAAAACACTGTATTAAAAAAAGTTCAATGGTGCAGTTGAAGTTTTCTTCCTGACACATGGCATCCCTTCTCTTCTGCGTTCTTTCCTACTTAGAGAAATATATTGTCACCAGTGATTACTTTCAAAACTAATCCTAGGTGAATGTCAGTAATTCTAGATCTGACAGAAGACTTTTTTCCTTTCATATGTGAAAATAATTATTTGCACTGATAAGTACTTTAGAACGTGGAAATAATATCTTATGCTGATTTTTGAGCGTTTTCAATTCAGATAGGAAAATACTTGTAAAATTCAGTCATCCGAACTTTACTGAATTTTGCCTTCGAATCTCAACAACATTCGATCTCGATTTCCTCCATTTGGGTATATTAGGTACTGATCCGGTATCTATTGAAAACAATCGATGAAAAAAACGTGCTTTCGAATCTGAACAACAGTCGATCTCGATTTCCTCTATTTAGGTATTTTAGGTACTGATCCGGTATCTATTGAAAAAATCAATGAAAAAAAGTGCTTTCGAATCTGAACAACATTCGTTCTCGATTTTCTCTATTTGAGTATATTAGGCACTGATCCGGAATCTATAGAAAAAAACCGATGAAAAAAAGAAACCTTTCCTACCGAGGATTTAAAATCTGCAAACCTTATTTCAAATTCAGTTCAAAGATTTTTTACGTGTTTTTGAAACTATGCAAATTCCCCTAAACTTGATTTGAACATGTTACATGTTAGAAAGTGCGATAAATCTTCACTTCTCAATAGTTTTCCCCAAAGAACTGGCTTACATTTAACTGCTTTAACTTGGTTCCACACCTTCGTAATGATCTGATCATATCCTTGCTGGGCCACAAAAATGCTGATTGTGGGCCGCGAGTTTGACACTACTAATCTACGAGAAAGTCATCGATCCAGTGCCCTTTATAATAACTTTTTCACCTATGATAATGACAACAAATTGTTTTACTAATACACTAAAACACTGTTTATACGTCGATTCATCACAGTCCCTATTCATTCGTATTCATTGTAACGATAATTTGCTTTGTTTATACGACACAAAAATTCGCTATATCTCGTTTTCCCCAGTTCTAAAATGTGAAAATTTTCTCTTTTCTACTGGTATGCGAACTGTGATAAATGTGATCATGAGTTCGAAACGATTCAAAATTGATAAATTAATTGAAAAAAATTATCTGGTGGTAATTTATTCGATAATGAAGTTATTCCACCTTCTTTTAAAGACGCAATGAATTTAAAGACAAATAGAAAAACTTCAAACCTATTTCTTTCGTCAGAAGAATAGTAAAAAACAAACACATTAAAAGAACTTGATTCAGCAAGTCAGACGACGAATAAAGATTATTTTAATTAAACGCCTACTCGCATGCACACAACTCGGATATGTCAAACTAGTACTCAAGATATGCAGTAAAGGTATTATTTTCCTCACTTTTATGTTAAATGTTTAATTTTAAAATTTAATTATTGATTTCCATACTATGTAGTATTATACCAGTAGCATCTGAAAAAATTTTAAAATTTAAACTTTTAAATGAATTTGCATTAGTATCATTAAATTCGTAATAATTAAAGTTTAGTAATATTTCGATTATACGTCTTTCATTTATACATCGTTTTACGTCAGTCCCTTGAAAGACGTATAAACGGTGCTTTACTCTATATCTTAGCAATGCAGTTATAGAGACTAAGAGTCCTAACGGTGTTAATTCTATCGAAATAAACGATTAGAATTACCAGATTTTCTGATATTCAATCTAAGGCTCTCTTTATATCGGGGTAGAGGTTAAGATTAGAAGTAGAATAAAAATGAAGGAAACTGTCCCTGCTTTTTAAGAACGTCTTCCTGCACGATCCTTCTACATATAATAGAAGTAAAATAGTATATTGTTACGAACATAAAAAGGCGTTTCCTCTAAACAATGCTAGTCTTACGGTTGGGAAGAGAGTTTTACAGGGGTTAGTAAGATATGATCGGCAGCGTCCAGGAATGGATCCCTGACCTTGGCGACAAATAGAGGATTCCCGAAAATGCTATTACTTTCTCGATGTCTCTATTAGGGACCGAGATCCAGATTTTTCCTGATGATTCATGTAACGTCACGGTCTGTCTGGGAGAGTATAAAAGGACCGCACTTAGGTCACAGAGCAGTAGCGTGTAGATCGACTAGAACGACTTTGGAGTTTCGTCTGCAGTGCGAGCTGGAAAGCCGGTGAGCTGAGCGTTATTGAAAGTGCTGTTACCGTCATTATTAGTGATTTGATAACTGTTTGTGTTTCTAAAGCCGAAAGTACTGTTACTGTTATTATTAATGAATTGTTGTCTGTGTTCCTAATCTGTACATGAGTTATTGTTCCTGTTATCTGTGCTGCGTGTTTTCCCTGCATGTTTGAGAATAAACCTTAATTCTCCATTATCCTGCGTATTGGAGTATTTACACCATACATCCACAGAACGATTTTTATAACAATATTTTAAAAAAAACAGCAGGCGTTTTCTCCGATGCACTTTTTCGTGTGCTTCCACAATATTGCTCGTTTTATGTTTATCTTCGTAGTATGGCTAACAGAAGTGAGTATGCATCTTTGGATCTCTTTCCTTTAATAGTTTAAATCTAATATAAAACGCAGATTAACCTTTTTAGTGTAAAAATCACATATTGAAATTTATTCATCAAGCTAAATGCGTTCCTGAGTTAAGACATTCATATACGCACGAATAGACAGGCAATCAACCCGATGACAAATTTACTTCGAAATTTTATACACATCTATAATTTCAATGATAAAACCATCTGATAAATTTCATTCATGTAGCTGGTTGTATTTTGATTAATCATGTTCATATTCACATGTACGGGAAGACAGATAAACTTTCTCTGTCGGATTTCGTTCAAAATTTGATACTCATCTACAATTTTAGTATAAAGACCACATTCCAAATTTCATGTATGTAGCTAATTCTGGTTTTGAAATCGCATTTACACACAGACATAATTATAAAGATTTATGGTTTAGGTTTTTTAGATTTAGGGAAATCTAAAACGTGGTAATTTATCAAAGTCTCGTGATCAAATTTTTTGGCGATTTCTATACTTTCTCTTTCTAAACCTAGTGCACAAGAAAGTAAATGTACGATGCTGAACTGTTTAGATTCAGGGAAATCTAAAACGTGGTAATTTATCAAAACCTCGTGGTTAAATTGTTTGACGATTACTGTACTTTCTCTTTCTAAACCTAGTGCACAAGAAAGTAAATGTACGATGCTGAACTGGCATTATTCATTAAAATAAAGTGACTACCGTAGAACGGGTTACTTTGCACCAGGGTAAAATTTTTGTGAAAGGAGAAATAGAGATCAACTGCTTATGGGTACGGATTGAGATTTTTTCTCTAGAGGTAATGAGCCAATTTTTCAGCGAAACTTTCAGTCCTAAAAAATCTGTCTCTGATGAAGAAAGTATAACATTTCTGAAGGCAAGTGATTTAAATGTGAAAGATAATAAACCTAGCTTTCATTTTGTTGATTGGATGCCAATTATATTTGTTAGTTAAGTTGTAATTCATTCTTTTCTGACCTGGGGTAACTTTGCACAGGAAAGGAGGGATTCTTTGTGCCCTGGAAATTTACGGTAAAAAGCAATCCAGTTCGTTTTTTAATTTATTTTTGTATTAAATAATAATAAGAACAATGTTTGTTTTAGCTTCAGGTATATAAAAGGTTCCCAGGGTGTTTAAAAGGAAGTTAGGGACTTACAATTATATGGAGTTCTCTTCAGAGACATTAGAAGCTTGATTTAACTCCATTTCACAAATTTATGGTACTCATAAAGAGGCAGAAACTTTTTTTGGTACCCCAAGCGAAGAGTTTGTTTCAAAAGAAAGCTAATTCATGTAAGGAAATATGGAAACTTCATGGTTTTCTCCAATGAGAAGGAAAAGACCGTTGCAAAGTATAGTCCATTTCACTGACTTCGATTACCCTGTCAATAGTATAGATTTTAAAATGATATTATCTATTGCATCCGGCAATAATTGGATAAAAGGATTTCTAAAACGCCATCCTGATTTGACCGGATACAATGGCGTAAAATTGTTAATTATGATCAGATATTTATAAAATTTCTTTTTCTTGTATATTTCCACCCAGGCTTTCAATAAATATATGTCTAAAATTGCATCCAATGAATTTTTTTTAAATAACCAGTGAAAAGAATTCCTACCTAAGAGGTAAATTGGCACCAAAATTTCGAAAAATCACGATTAATTATTAAATTGCTGTATGATCCCAAATTTTGTTGCAAAACCTTTCTCTAGTAATCATTCAACGAGGAGAAAAAAATTAGAAACGCCATTTTTCAGAGAAATACATTGAATTATTCTTCAAATCCTTCTGAAGTCATGAAAATCGGTGCAAAGTACATTCAAACTTTTTTTTAAGATTTTGTTGATATGACTACAGTACAACTCCGGTTAACCGAACTAAAGCGGGGGATGAGCCGTTTCGCACGAGGAATTTTTCGGTTAGGCCACGAATATTTAGTAATATTTTTTTTTTATTTAATTACAATACGTAATTCTGAAATGTTTTGAGAGTAAAATAAATTCAAAACTCTCTTTGTAAGCTGTACTTAAATTCTTTATTAACCCTTCTTCGGCACAATATTTGCACTGGCGATTTCGGGCGCAATGCACCTGACAGACACAGGCAAACAAAATCTTAACTATAATTGCTAATATCTATTAAATTTAATTTTAGCATTCTAATATTAATCACCGATTACAAAAAAAAGTGCTTCTGTGCAGTTTTTGTAATGCGTATCGTCTCTCGATTTTTGTTTGTAACTGTTTGGGTTTAAATGCTATTGATTTTAATTTGGTTATCTTTTGTATGCGTTTTGTGTTTTTATGTTTAGTTTTTGCTTTTTGAGTTTTTGCGTTTTGTGTTTTTGCTTTTAATCTTTTTGTGTTTTTAATGTTAAGCTTTTTGCGTTTGTGTTTTTAATGTTAAGCTTTTTGTGTTTTGCGTTTTGTGTTTTTGCATTTTATCTTTTTGTGCTTTGTGTTTTTGCTCTTTATTTATTTATTTATTTTTTTGAGTACACTGTTGTCAGCGATGATTTTTAAATTGTTCTGCTCACCCTTGGGGTTCTTTTTAAACTCTTTTTTGATGTAGTTCATTTCTTTTGTTTTATGTTTCCCCTCCGGCCTGTGGAAGGCCTTACACCCTCCTGGGTAGGCTGGGCCGGAGCGGGTTGTAAATAAATAAATAAAAAAATCATCGATCTTCTTGGACTTAAAACAAAAAAGAGGGCATATCGTTGCAAAAACAGTCTTGCCTTCATGATTATTTCCATGTAGTACAGTATGTGTTTTTTCGATTTGCGATTTCAGAGGTATTTCGGATAACCCGGGTTTCGGTTAACCCGAGTTCGTTTAGCCAGGGTTTTACTGTATTTACTTTTATGTGAAACAAGGCCAGTTTATTCAATAGTAGTACAAAATCGGGACATTTTCTGGCCTGGGGAATGAGTCGAAATTCGTGTCTGTCTCAGATATTCCGTCACTTTAATCAGATATCTGATCACTTTAAAACAGCAAGTGCTGCTATTTTAAAATCAAATTTAATCTAATTAATTACGTGCAATGAATTCGTAAATACTTCATATAACAGATCGAAAATCGAAAAACGCGGAGGAGAAAAACATTGGTTGTTAAAGATAAAAACTGAGCGGCAAAGAAGTACATTTTATAATTAGTATCAGAAATACGCTGCTGTGAAAGAAACGAGTGTACGCAAATTTTGCTTGTAAACTATTTCATGAATAATAACTAACGCAATCATTTGCATGAAAAAGTCTTCCTCGTCTGTTTATCATTTCTAAAGTTAACTTCTGGGAAAAGAAAATAAATGAGTAACTTCTCAAGATGGAATGATACAAATTTACCATTCTTGAAAAATTGGTTAATGGCTTCATGAATGAGATCAGTCTTTTATCTTTTTTAAGTTTAGGGAAGTAAACATTTCACAGAAAAAATCTCTCCCCCCCCCCCTTGAAATAAAAACATTTTCTAAATAGTGTACTAAATGTGTATTGTTTTCTACGTTAGCTTAGTTTGTTCGAAAAACTGAATTTTTGTTCATTATAGTTGTAATGACTCAAAACTTTACTTTCGTTTTGAAATTTGATTTATTTTCACAATACAGGACACAGATATTTATGAGGCTATTTCAGAGATAAAGTTGACATATATTTATCAAATGATCTCTACATCATAAAGATGATTAACGTATAATTCTTTTTTCTTAACTTAAACGTAAGGAGGTCAGCAAGTAAGAGATTTTTCCCGATCTTAGAATTCCAGTTACGACTTAACTGCATTGCTAGATTCAAAACTCAAATAAAATGTAATGCAAAATATCAAATGAAATCGAACGGGGAGTGTGAAACTTAATATCAGTGGCAACAATACCATTGCAAAGGCTTTTTTAAAGTTATTTCTTTTATATAACCATCAGAAACTGAGACTATAATTTTTGTTTTATACAATTCTAGCAGTACGCACACGGCTTTGCCCGTGGAATCAGGATTCCAACAAAATGAAGAAGGAAAAAAAAAATAACCCCACAATGACATGAAAAAGTTTTGGAAACAAAATCAAAACAAAAGATACACATTATTGATTTTCCCGCAAATTTTTTTCGCGATAATGACATTTTATCTTTAAAAAAACAGTACAGAGTACGTTAATCCGAAACAATATTAAAAAATTGCAACGTGAAAATCATTATCATACTGCAAGCAAAGTATGCGATACGAATAAATACGTTAAGATACTGCCGAAAATAATAATCAAAGTCATTCAATTGAAGGTTAAGACTTCACCTGCGCTCTGCACCGTCAGCCAATGAAATCGCCAGCACCGTTCCGGAAAAGTGTCGCGGGAGGAAGCTCGCTAGAGAAAAATAACTTTCAACTGACCAGGAAAAAATTAATTAAAAAAAACGGGAAAAGATATTTTAACCGTTCTAGTTTTAAATCCGACAGAACCGTTCTAGTTATAAGCTGAAAAAAATTGAAAATAATAGTGTTATTAGAACGTCGGATGCAACAAATTTAAAACCAAAAATAAAATTTCGATGGGGAAACTGACTATTATTTTTTTAAATCCCAAAATTCAGTAAATTACGTTACAAATTCAGAACTAACTTTAATAGAACGGAAATCGTTTGCTCTTTCAGATGGTGTATCTATTTTTTTTTTCGTACAACTATCTGAAGCCTTGCTATGGAGAAATTAGTGCAAAAAATCACCCGAAACAACACAAAATATTAAATAAAAAAATTTCTAGATAAAATTTTAAAATTCCGGCTTCGAGGTGCATTAAATCACCATTAAGACTACCTGTGTACCAAATTTCAAGGCTCTAAGTGCGATAGATTCGTCTAGACATCGCACACACACACACACACACACACGCACACAAACATTGCCTTTTTTAAGTATAGAAGATCATGCGTTTGGCGCAGCATAGCTATAAGTATGTGGATCTTGTGATATAAAGGCTCAAACATACTTATAGGTATTATTAGGATTTTACCATGTGATTTTATTATTCATCTTTGCCTTTTGTGTAGATGTTTTATCTCACTCGCTGAAATTTTAATGTTTCTAATTCTTAATGTTCTTGCCATATGCTTGGCGAAGTATCTGCAACACTGGCTCTTGCGCCATTAACACAACGCGAATAACGATATTCATCACATAGAATAATTCGAGTTTACACACACATCACGTAAATGAATCTCTAATCTAATGAATAATCTAAATGAAAACATGCAACGTCCCGGTTTTTTTACGATGCGGTGGGAGTGACCTCTCTTAAAGATTATATAATTTTTTTCTTCATTCCTTAAGAATTTAATGCACAGTGATGCACATTTAAATCACTTATATTTTTGCTTTTTTTCAAAATAAATAATAAACAATTTAATAATCAATTAATTGAATACGTTTCTTAACGTTTTACTCAATACGCGCATACTCTACTCGTTTACGTTTGTTATGTGCCTGTGACGTCACGTGAGTTGAATTCATTATCATTCTTGTTCAATTGTTTACTGTCAATGCTGTTATGTTTACACTATTTTACTGTTATTATTGTTACTAAATGTTGCTAAGTTAAAAAAATTACTGTTATTTAATTTTTTTTAAAAAACTATAAATTAATTAAGTGTAAGACTAATTTGAAAAAATAAAATATAAAAATATAGCAAAAACTTTTCGAAACGAAATTTAAACTTTCTACTAATTAAGTAAGAATAAAGCAAGAAATTTTGAATTTCCATTCGTATTCCTAGAAATTTCTAGAGCAGTAATTAATTTTTCAAAACACAAAAAAATGAACTGCAACCTTTTTCGATTACAGAAAGCGGATATTTATATTAATGGAAATAATCTTCTTTTCTTGCATTTAAACATATACCGTGACATTAATTGACAAAACATCGCTTTGTCATGCATATTCATGAATGCAATCGTTTGGCAGATAAAAAATCTCCACGACAACGTGATAAACATGTCGGAAAGCTCAAAATAAACTGACGCTGTTAAAATTGTCTGCTGAAATCCATTTATTTCGCTTTCTCTTTCGTATTTTCTTCATTATACAAATTGCCCTGAGTTTAAAATAAATATAATTTTCTTTCAGTCAAAGGAACCATTGTATTTAGCAGTGGGCGTTACGATTATTTTCAAAAACAAAATCGAATTGTTTTTAGAAAATAAATTACTGATTTGAAAAATCACTATATTTAACGGTTTTCGTTATAGCAACGAAATAAAAAGCCGTTTTGAAAAATTGTTATGAATAATGGAAACGAGAATGTCACAAACACTTGAAAAAAATTCATCAGCTATTTCCCCACTCCTTTCTTAAAAACATATCTCCAATTCTGTTCCTTTATAAGATCGTTCATTTTATTAATACATTTATTTTATTTTATTAATACATTTAATTTACGCATTTATTTTATTTTATTAATACATTTATTCTATTTTATATACAATTATTTATACATTTTATTTATATACAAAATTTTATATACAATTATTTATACATTTTATTTATATACAAAATTTTATATACAATTTTGTATACAATTATTTCATTTTATTAATACATTAATTTTATACATTTATTTTATTAATACATTTAACTCAGACCGATAGGAGCATGTACAAATGAAAATCATTAATCCCCTGTTTTGGTAGTGTATACGTAGTCTTATGTATGGAAGCTTCAGAAAATATATCCAACGAAGCAAAATTCACAGATATAAAGATTTATGGATTGAAGTCTAATATCCAGTATTTATAAACAATTTAATAGCACCAACACGCATCTATTAAAAAAACTGCACTTATCCTTAAAACAGAAAATTGGCATGATTTTTTTTATCTGTTACTAACAATCAGAAACACTTTGAAAAAATACAGCATCTGTCCATGATGAAATTACAAATTCTTTTAAGTTTTGAAACTGAGCTTAGGAAAAAATGCCACTGAGAACAATTGCCCTAAAATTGGGGATTACTATCAAATAAAGGTATAGGAAATCTAGATAAATTTTTACGGTTATAAAAGAATGGGGTCAAAACCCAATGTGGCAGAGGCGAACGTTTGACGTGTCTTTGGGTCAATCCTTATTATATCCGGAAGAGGGTCTAAGAAGCACTTGTTAAGGAATCCCTGAAGTCCCTTCCCCTAAATAGGAACTGCCCCACTTAAAATGACCTGAACCAAACGAATTCCGAAGCCCAGCCATTTTGGACTGAAATCTGGGAGCACAGTGGGCAAGACTCGTTGTTGAATGGTGTCTTCAATGACTGTTTGACTCAAGGGTCAAGAAGAGAGTTAATTTTAGCACCTGTAAAAGTAAGTTATTTTTTTTTATTCAACTCTGTCCTTTGTTAGGTTTTCTGTGAATGATTGATTATTTCTGTGGATGACGGATTGATGAAAATACACAAGGAATTTGCATTACATTTGGGTTGGTAGCTACTTGTTTTAGTTTTGTCTGAAAGAATTTAGAACAATAGTTCTGGCATTTATTTTCTTATTGGCCACCTACGGTGACTAGCTTGTTCGCCTGGAACACTGATTTTGTTTAATTTCAATTGAATCTCAATTGCATTTTGTTTGATTTAAATTACACTGCACATTTTACATCCATAAACATGTTAGGCGGATCAAAACATATCGCTAACGAAAATTAAAGATTAGAAAATATAATCTTTGAACTTACCGGTTATATTTCATAATATACTTCCTGTCTTAGAGGGCTTTGTTAACAACTTTCAAATCAACTTTAAAAAGATAATTCTTTGAATTTAAAGATATTTCCGGAAGTTATCAATGAAAAACGCTAATTAATTCCAATAACCTTACTGGATATACTTTTTAATTTACCAAAATTCTAATTAAAATTTTGAAAAAATCTCCCCGAAGTGCTCATTTCCACCCTTTAAAGTATATCTGTGCCAAATTTGGTAGCTCTAAGCCTAACGGTCTGTCTTGTAGAGCGCCACCAGACATACATTCAGCTTTACTATTATGTAGTAGAGATTCGCTCATCATCAGTTGAACGTAGTTTCACAATCGAGATATAACCACCATTTTACATACTTCATGTTGACCGACGAAAGCTGTACCTAAGTATGTGTGCCAATTTGAATAAATTGCAATCTATTTCACAATAAACCACTAGTTATGTAATAATTGACTTTGGAAAATGGCAGCTATTGAATTTTCTCTGCAAAAAATGGCTGCATCTCAAAAAATGTATTTGAAATTTGGTTTCCTATTCCATAATTGCGTCCAATTGCAATTAGTTATTTTTTCTTATCTAAGCTGGAAAGTCTGCTCAAAACTGAAAAAATATTCACAATCCTTATGGGTGCCTCATAAATGTTAATCGGTTTCTGTTATATCTACTAAATCCTAAATCGAAAACATATACTTCCCGCATCAACAACTACTTATTCAGTAAAACAAATAATATCACAATTACTTATTCTGCAGAGTAACTAATTTTAATACAAGCGCTCTCACTCTGCCTATTCAATTAATATTAGAGCTGATTATTCTTCTCTTCTGCGAGATAAGTAATTGTAGTAATGGTTTTACCCTTTAAAAATTAATATAAAAGTAAATTTTCACAATTGTCTTAAGCAAAATAATGATACTCATTTAGGCATTGACCCTCCAGACGCGGACGATCTATCAGACCGCTCGGATGTACAGGTTGTACACTGTACATAAGTGAATATCCCAACTTTGCAGGGCTATTAGAAGAAAACAAAACGAAGTACAACCTTGTTGTTCATCGTAAATAAAAAAATAACAGTTCATAAATGATGTTTCTGGGGCTGTATCAAACATTAGGCGTTTGTTCCACTGCTACCAACTGATGTTGACGAACTTAAGACACGCATATCTGCGGTCTTTCAAAACGTCACACCAGACTTGCTGAAAAAAGTGTTGGATGAGTTACGGTACCTCCTCGATCTCGTTCGTATTTATGGAAGGGGCTCACACAGAACACTATAATTGTGTTGAATTTAAACTTTCAACTGTTATTTTTGATTTCCGATGAACAACAAGGTTGTACTTTGTTTTGTTTTCTTTTAATAGCCCTGCAAAGTTGGGATATTCATCTATGCCACAATGTATGTTGCGTTCCTCCTTGAAATCAATTGGCAACTGTTTAGCGCCCTTCAGCCATCTTCGTAGACCTTCGAGGAGTAGGAATTAACGAAGTTTCGCTTTCAGTCACCTATTGCTAAAGTGACCATTTATTTTTCCCTCAAAACGGTGACCTTGCATTTTTTTGAAGAACACATTTTTGCTTCATTATATTTGGTGTTGATTTAAAAAAAAGAATGAAATTCTTGCAGGATTTCTTAAAATTTACTTTGGTAATTAACGTTGCTTTATAAACCGCTACTTGGAATTGTTTTTTCTAGCTCATCCACAACTTATTCATAAGAAAAAAGACCCTTTCTATGAGTGCATTAGTGCCGGGCAAAAACATAATACATTCAATATTTATACGAAAGTTCGTATGATTTAAACTAATGGCGTGAAAGTGTTTGATCAGTTCCACCCAACGACTTTCGGTTTAAATACTCCCAGTGTTACATTCTGTCACTTCACGCGGTGTAATGAAGTCAGAACTAAGTGCAAAATAGGAGGTTTCTGACCAACTTACATATGTGTGACACGTATAGACATTATCGTCGGATTTTTTGATTTTAGGCGCCTTCGTGTTTGAAATTTTGAAATTGTTATTGTGGGTTGCTCTCTTTCTGAAAACGGGACATTTGGACGTCCCAAAGCTGTGCGTGGGGACAATGGGACAGGCTACCAAAAGGCTGGAAACAACAATTCCGATCTCTCAGATCGTGGCGTTCAAAGTCGCGGTTTCTTTTCTCCCTGTTGTTTTTCATTTATGTGTGTGAAATTATTTACACTACAGCAGCTTAATTCAAAATGAATTTAATATGATGGGTTATTTTTCTTTCGAAACTGTGAAGGATCTTCTAAAACTGGCGCGACTAATGCCAGTTCTTGCTTCACGAAAGCCTTTAAAAAGTGAAATCTATTTAATTATAAAAATTAAAGTTAACAACATTACAGATAAATAATGTGATTGATATGAGAAATATCCGAGCCTAACAAAACGTTAAATGACAGTATAAATACCAATTGGCTTGTAAATTTAAAAGAGGAAGTTATATTTATAGTTCAGTTATATATATAGCTATAAAAGCTGTAACTAATACTATACAAGGGCATATACCAAACTGAGGCGACCTAGCAAAATTTTCTAAATATCTACTTTTTTAAGCTCTACTGGGAAATTTTTTTGTTTTGGCAAAACCAACTCTATTAGAACAAGATACTTTACAGTATTCATACGATATTTTTACAATCTTGTGCGGCATTCAGAATATCGTAGAAACATCGTGGAGATATCGTAGAATATCTTGTGCTAATAGGGGAGCCAATATTGTTTTCAAATTAATTTCGTCCTCGAGAAACATAGGTAAGCTTATCTAACGGAGATCTTTTTAATATTTTTAATTTTAATCCCTACGCGAAATTGATGAATTTCTACATAATAATGGATAAAGTGCACGAATTGATGTTACCTTTGGTTGAAATTTCAAATACAACATTCTGAGACTTTCAATACAGTTAAAGCTTTCATTCAACCTTTTAAATTAAAATAACGCTGCATAAAGTTTTGAGCGATTCATGGTCGAAGACTTACTTGCAGCAATACGTACCCTCACTCAGAAATTTGTTGCAGGCTTAATCCAAGGTTAGACCTTACCTGGACTTTTCTGGTCTATCTAATAACTTTGATTCAATTTTCTTAATCAGATAAGGCCTAATTCGAATCTTATAAGGACCTGTAACGTGTCTATGAAATTCATATACCCGCCAGCAACTTCGAACAATCTCAATTGTCAGTTTCCCTATTTTGTGTTTTAAATCTGAATTGTAAAAGAAAACACTTGTTCAAAAATCTCTATGCACTTATTTTAGCTTGATTACATTTTATACTATATGCTTGGCGCAGAATTGCCAACACTGGCTCTTGTGCGACAAAATCAGCAAAAACGATAACTCCTCATTCACACAAGAACACACTGTGTTGTGCATTGTCCAATGGGTGGTTCAGTGGTGAATTCTTCAATCAACAAGAAAACTTTAATAATTCTTCAATCATCAAGCAAACTTTAATAACAAACAACTTTAATATACGACAACAACTGCATTTCTTCCAACCGAAATGAAATCTCTGTTTTTACCAGTATTGTTAGAGCTGGCAGAAAGTAGTCTGACTAACTTCGAACATCCCCGAGTTCACAAGTGTGGTTCAGGCCTCTATTTCACAGTTTTCAATACACTGGCAGTAATGCAGTTTTATGATCACATTATAGTCACGCGAACATGCTAAAGTTATGCAATTAATTGAGATTGTATTTTTTAAACAAGTGAAAATTTCACTATAAATCTAATAGCGTTAAAGAAATTTTTCTGAAAAAAAAAGCAAAAATATGACTCAACTTCCTTAACATTATAACTCTAAGTCACTCTGTTTCCGCGGAATTGTTACCTTATAAACATCAATAAAACGCATTGACGTAAAAATCATTCACCGCACGAATTAATCAAACTTCATCTCAATATAAGACATTAGTTAAAAGGATACGAATGTAGTAGCTAATAATGACGATGTCAAATTTGAAAAGTACACGCCTTAAACAAGCAAATGCGAGGTTTTGTACAAACAAAACGTTCGAAAGTTAAAAGAAAAGAAAAGAAAAATAATCCGAGACCAGGAAACAATGGCACGTGCATGACCTAGAGAAGTCAGAGATTAGAATCAGAAGATGCCTTCGTAGGATTCGTCCGACGCCTGAATGATTTAGAGAGTGCGTTGATTGCTTAGATAATTTTCCTTTTTCTCGCAAAAAGCATTGAAGTATTGATTAACTAGATGTCTGATGAGAAGTCAATGGAACCCAAAGAAAAAGTGATTATAAATCAAGAAAATAATTATAACGTATCTGAACAGGAGATCAGGAAAAAGGAATAGAGCATGTTCCTGATGCGGAAAAATGATTATTAACTTAACGATCATCTTATAAATAAAGTTACAAACAAATGTGAAGCCGATCTCGATCTTATTTTTTAACAAGATAATGTTTTTCGGCTGGCACGCTTTCTGTAGATATACAAATCGTAACGTTCAAAATGCAACGCTTTACAGCAGCGGTTCTCAACCTATTTTCATTCGCGTACCCCTTGGTTAATTTTTTTAATTTTTGAGTACCCCCCTTCTGTTAAATCCCCTCCCAACCGTCCCTCACCACAAAAAAAATTATTATTAACACCAAGGCCTTATGTTAAATTAACAGTCAAACGACTCTAATGAACTTTTAAAAAATTGTAGGATTGATTTTTGTCTTTACAATTTATTCCTTTTTTTAAAAGTAGTTTTAGTTAAACATCAAAATAAATAATAACAGCACTGAATTAATTTCGCATTAACTTATGCTGAGACCTAACAATGACTCAATTACTAGATATTAATCTAATACTTCCTTTTTCTTATTTCGTGAATAGGCTTTTGGATTCGTACAATTTTACGAACTTGAGAAAAAGAAATTCTAGAATATTTTTATGTTTTATTTTTTCCGCCATTACCAAGATCACTTTCGAGTACCCCTAACTGCTCCCCCGCGTACCCCCAGATGGGGAACCTCTGCTCTACGGGGAAGACCGTTGATTCTGGAGTGACCAAATTTTGCACGTTGTTACTTCTAGAATATTAGGTGTTCATTAAGGAAGGGTTTTTTACAATTTTATTTAGATATTTAATTAATTAAAAATTATTGAAATCCTAAAGATTTTGTCAACAACCCAGGAGCATAATATCGCACAAAAACTGGTTTTACACCATCTTAACATTTTAAAAAAATGCTTTTATGTGACATCAATTTCATTTCCTTACAATTTTTTTCTCTAATTTTAATAAATTTTTTAAAATCAATTTTAAAAACAATTTATAACAATGCTTTTTATTGTTGTAGTGAAAATCAGACCAATTTTATTGTTTCATAAAATCATTCACTCGCGTGCTTTTGCCAATGTTAAAAAAAAATGCGTTCTTTCGACATTAACTTCAAAGCAGAAATTTAACTTTTGCTTTTATTAATATGATAATGCTTTTAGCCTGGCATTCTTTCTGTAAATTGCGTAATACCGTCACGCACAGAATATAACGGCTGATCGAATCAAGCTAGACGAAATTTAGTTTAGTCATATTAACGTCCCGCTTTGAAGCAACACGAGGGCTATTTTGGGATGGACCTCGTAATTTTTACCCTCGCTCAGAAGACGAGGACGACACCTGAACTAGCCCCCTCTCCAAACTTCCGCACCACACCAGCACGTTTGGCCCCCTACGCGTAATTTAATGTGCAATAGACTCAATACACGACGGATCTTCGGTGGAATCGGGTTTCGAACCTGAAGTCCTCCTGCTCCTAGGCCGACGCCTTACCACTAGGCAAAAGCGGGTTTAAACCAGATGAAGACAAGACAAACGAATAAAGCCTAAAACATTATCATGCTGCGATGTTTTCGGACTCGAAGTTCGAATTTGCTTTGTTTTTATTTATTTATTTTTACTTTCTCGCACGTAAAGTATAGAAAAAGAAAGTCCTGTCATCTTAGAACAATTCGATCTCGAAATTTTGATGTATCTACATTTTTAGACCTTCCTGAGTCAGAAAAATATCTTTTTGGAATGATGTCTGTCTGAAATCAAATGCTCAAGAGCTAGAAGTATGGAATTTGGTATGTGGTTCATAAACCAAAGCTATAGATCTCTATCAAATCTTGGAGCCAATCGCTACGACGGAAAGTGGTTAAAATGCATACTCCATTCTTTTCATTATACGACTAAGCTAAACACCAAACGCAGCAGAATCCCGTTAATCCGGATTAGATGGGACCGGACTCTGTTCGGATCACCTAGAGTCCGGATTAAACGGGATTTGCCTTAAAATGCACTTAATATAAGTTTTAGATGGGTAAAACTATAAAAATTTATGTTTTTTCGGTTGAAATCTACAAGTTGGAACTCATTCTAATTAAAACGGCGCTAACGGTAAAGATGAATGCTAATGGTAAACAAACGTGCATAGGTCACAGTTAAAAGCAAATCGTTTAAAGTTTAATCTTTTTTCAAACGTATTTGCATTTGTTGTTTGTCGTTGCACTATCTCCCGTTTTAAATGTAGAATTTCAACAGAACTACTACCTTTCCTAGCACATTGAATGTAAGGAATCTGTTTCTTTTAATTATTCTAATGAAGCAGGAGAAATTGTGCTCGCGATGCCTGCGGCATCTGAAGTGGACACCGGGCAGCTTTTTTAATTAAAAAAACATCAGCGGCTTCGCTTTCAGCAAAGCTGGAACCTAGTAGCGTCGCTAGCTTAGTAAATGTAAGGAATCAGCTTCTTTTAATTACTCTAATGAAGCAGCAGAACAAGTAATAGTAAAAAATCAAGACTTACTCAGTTTTAATATTTGCACTTGAGAAGAAACGCTCTAAATATATGAAAAAGAAAAATGAACAATGCGGCGCATCGAGGAAACCATCGCGCATGTGAAGACAGCATTCCAAATGATGAATTCCAAAATATGACCAAGCAACATCAAAAATTCCATGCAAACGATTTTTATTATAAGGCAAAGAAAAAATCTCTCAATTATGTGATCGAAAAAATATATAATCACTAAATAAACCCAATTTCTATTTGTCATTTTTTTACTAATTGAAATCATCCTAATTAAAAATATTTTATTATTAAATATTTAATAAATATTTTTAAGTTAATTCCGCGTTTTTAAGTTAATTCCGTTAATTTAATAATTAATTTTTAAGTTAAATCCGCGTAGTATGTAGACAACTCAAAAACGCGAAACGCTTGCCATTACGTAAGCGATCTAGCTTATGGATTGCCAACGGAACTAATACGCTCGATTCCTAAAATAACCATATTGGCGACGAAATCAAGTGTGTTCCAAATTCTAGATACCAACCGTTTTTTCTTTCATAAATACATACAACTTTTCCAACCCTTTCCGTCCGGATTAATCAGATGTCCGTACAAGCGGGTTCCGGATTAGCGGGACTCTACTGAATAGGAGAAAGTCGTGGGTAGAACATTCCTGATGGTTTTAAACACAACCATGTACTCTGCTTACACATTATTTTTGATGGAGTTTTCAGGAAACGTGTTAAAAACGGGCAGTTGTTGAGAAGCAAAAGTCACGTTCATCACGTCGGCGGATGAAGAAAAATTCCAGAACACTTAAAAAACGGCAATTTTTCATTTTATGCTATAAATCTTGAAAATATTTTTGCTAATATTTCTTGGTTGAAGTGAAGTAAAGGGATGATTTGTAGAACAGTGTTGCTGAATAAAATTATTATGAATTATAATGTCATTGCATATAAAACTCATAAATTTGACATCGTTATCTAAAACTTTGAATATATTTGAATGAGAATGCTTAAAGTACGGTTCGGAATCAGCCGGTGTCCGAGGTTTCTTTATTAGTAATTCGCAAATATAAAATTTTACTCTTTTGATTCAAAGAAAAATCTGAAAACTGTATTATCTTTATAAGTAAAAGGATACTGCAGGTGCATTTTTGTCTGCTTTTAATAGCTATTCTATTTGGGTTCACTTCTAGGAAGAAACAATTGTCCACTATGGCTCTGAAATTTTAAGGTTTTTTTCAAATTGTTTACTATTGTGAAAGTTTTTTAACGTTATTTTATATTTTTAAAAATTGAGAGAGCTCTGCCCTTCACTTTATGCTTTCACATGAGGATGTCACTTATAACCTGTGGTCAAAAAAAAATTGTGCCCATGTGTAACTTAGCAACAAAATATTCTTGGTTTGAATCTATAAAAATTAGCAAATTTTGGATTAAGTGTGACTAAACTCGCAAACTTTTTGACTTAGGCATATTGCACCAAATTTCACCCGTCTGGCTCGTATGATTTTTGAGTTACTGTGTTGGCTAAGATGACCAGAAGTCTCGGATTAGTTTGAACAGTCCCGAATTTCGAATTGTTTCTCAGGATGGGAAAAATGTTCCTGATTGGTCCCAAATTTTAGTTTGATGTATCGAATTGTCCCGAATTTTACTTATAAGTACTGTTAGGTAATACTCATATGCAACGTCACCTACAACGATATTAAAGAAAAACTATTCATTGCCAAGAAGAGCTCAGTGGCGAACAGATGACTCTCACCGTAACTAAAGATTAGGACTCTCCTAAATTTCCTCAGCCACTCACTTGTCCTAGCAGTAGTTTTTTTTATAAAAGTAACCACCCACCCTAGCGGTGGTCATCTGTCTGAATTTCTTCTCATGTTACAACAACCCCAGCTCTGGTATATTTGATGTTTCATATTACCGGTCATGGCGGTAATAATTGTTTTGTTGAATATATGTTCAGTTATAATATATTCTATTTCTGTAATTATCGACGGCTCTATTGACTAAACAAGTAAAGTGCTCATATTAAAAAATATTGAATAGATTTAATATTTAAAAGGCTGGATGCAGTATAAATAAACTAACAAATGCAGTAAATAAATAAACCAACTAGAATCTTCTCCCCTCGGCATTCTCGTATACTAGAGGTTCCCAACCTATGGTACGCGTACCCCCCGGGGGTACGCGAAATCGAAGTTGGTAATGATTGGTAAAAAAAATAAGGAATTAAAAAAGTTACAGACTTTTGTTTCCATAAGTTAATACTTTCTATTTAATAACTATACCACTTGAAAAGTTGATTATTACAGAGTGTAAGTTTTAGCCATCCTTATAAGTTAATGCGAAATTATTTCAATACTGATTTCAATTGTTTTGGCGTTGAACTAACATTATTGTAAAAATGTAATAATCTGTAAAATAAAAAATAAGTCCAGTGAATGTTATTAATTCGAGTCATTTGACTCTTAAGCTAACATAAACCTTAACATTATTGATAAAAACTTCTTGGCATAGACGGATGGTTGGTAAGGGAGGGGGGAGGATATGACAGTAGGGGGTGCGCGAAAATATAAAGATTAATCAAGGGGTACGCGAAGGAATAAAGATTGGAAACCCCTGTCGTATATTTACATAATTTGGGACGTTTTGTGTTTATCTTCGTCGTAGTGAAGATAACCAAGTATGCATTTTGGACATCTTTCCATTGAAATGGTTGATCCACAATTTGAAACGTATCTACAATTTTGGTGTCAAGACACTATAAAACGTATCTACAATTTTGGTGTCAAGACAAGATAAAACGTATCTACAATTTTTGAATCAAGACAGGGTACCAAATTTCGTTTATCCAGCTTGTTGCCTTTTTGAGAGTGTACGCGTATACACACGAATATACAGACCGACAAGCAGTTAATCCTTTGACGGATTTGATCCAAAATTTGCCACAGGTATAGAGAAAGAATTCTGCTGGTGAACCATAGGTCCAATTTTATTCATATAGTTCGTTGCGTTTTTACCTATATTACCACCGTATATATGTACAGGGGTGGACGGACAAACCGGCGTTACGTTGACAGATTTCATTCAAAATTTAGTACAGATCCAGCTCTGGTGTAAATCTATATCTCACTAAATTTCGTCCGCCTACCCCGTTGTAGTTTTGAGCTATTGCGTTTATAAACAGAGAAAAACACATAATTCTGAAAAAGATTTTTACAACTCAGGAAGGTCTAAAACGTAGAGATTCATCAAAATCTCTAGATCGAATTTTTTGACAATTTTAATAGGTCGTAGACGAGAAAGTAAAAAGGGATTGTCTTTCTCCCCGTGAATCAAATATTCTGAAGAATATTAATAATTTCCAATTCAAATTTTGTATCAATCTATCTTTATATTTAATCAGGAACTTCTATCTTAAATCCTGAGTAGTAATATCTTAACCCATAATCCATTTTTTGGTATCGTAAATCCTTATTCCAAGGTCTGGTGGTCGATATAAACCTTAAGATTTACTTTTGGCTGCTATTTCATCATTATTATCATTTCACAATGCATGAATACTTCTTTAAAAAAGTATTTTTAAAGATGAATATGTTAAAGTTTTAATAAGCGCTATCATTCTTATATAATCACTACATTACACATAAGAATTTGAACTTCGTGATTTATTTGAGTAAAGGATTCGGAACAATGTCGTTAATAATCACAATTAATT